>BMAO01020270.1:0-76319 GCA_019973975.1 Trichonephila clavata
TGCGAATGTGGCATAATTTTTAAACATCTCTTCTGGTTCTCTTGCAATTAATCTGCCAATATCACTTGGAAGGACTCCAATTAAGTGTGATACCCAAAAATCCGCAGGTACATTTAAAAGCTTCATTTGTCTTTCAAACACTGTTAAGAACAATGACATGTCATCTTTATCAGGAATAAATATAGGTAATACTGTTTTCAGGTTGAGCCTCATGGGGCTAGAATCCATTTGAGGGGCATTACCTAAGGACGGTAGATGATTTTTTGCTTGTAATTTAAGCTTTTCAAGCTCAAATGCTCTCTGCTCAGCTAGACACTTGTCTTCCCGTTCTATTTTCTTTACGGCTTCATCTTCAAGCGCTTTACGTTCATCAACAATGTTATCCAGCATTTCTGTCACAAACTGCTCATTATCTTTAAAGAATGAGCATGAAGTGATTTTCTCACGCAAATCGATGATTTTATCATCTGAAGTTACATCCACTCGTAGCTCAATTCCTAAAATATAGAGGTCTATCTTTTTTCCCTTTGAGAGGAAAGCCATATTTATCTCTTAAATAAAACTAAATTCAGGTTTCTTTTATGTATACTGGAAGATGTAAATTAAGTTAGTTATCCCAATAAGCAATTATTACATATTAGCTACTCATTAACAACTGCCTTCCCTGTAGGAAAAAAACATAAATAAGAGAAACATTTCATAACATATAAAAAGATCCCGTGAAAATCTAAATAAATTTCCACAAACTCAGCTGTGTATCAAAATATAAAGTTAATTATGAGACACAATAGCACATTGAAAAACTGTCACTACATGTTATGCTATGCTAAAAGTATATACTTATTATACATGAAAAACATTTAAAGGCTAAATATACCACACTGTGAATCTTAATTAGGAATATGAAATTCTCAAAGTACCTAATATATATACTTTTTAAATAATGACAATTGTAAATCCTTATTTGATTGTGAAAATCCTTATAATGATCATTCATTTATATCCAAAATATACCATAATACCTTCAAACACTTAAAATATGTTAATTATTCTATCAGCAACAACAAAAAATAATAAAATTAAAAAAATCAATAGAACTCAGTCATAAAGAACATTTTGCAAACAACCTTGAACTGTCTACTCCCTATTTTATTTATTTGCTTATTCAGCATATCACATTTTCTGGATGAATCATAGTTTAAAACTAACACAAGCACAGAAAAAGGAAGTGGATACTCCATATACTTTTCTTTTTAATATTTGAACTTTTTTTTAAAAAAATTATTCGACTTAGAATATTATAACCGATAATTTCATCGTTTACTCAATATAGCAATTGTTTTAAAACACACATATATTTATGAATATTGTTAAACAAGTTGCTTCTGTTTGAAAGTAGAAATAATCTTTTTCACAATTTAAATTTCAAGGTATTTTAAACAGCACATTGAAATAAGAATAAACAAGAATATTAAATTATTTGAAACAAAATATATATATTAATATTTTAAGAAACATACACAATCACATTCTTCAATATTATTTACAAAAGATTTGTTGAATCTACTCACAGATTTAATTTTTCGTTTTCTTCAACCACACAATCTCTGAAAGAGAATTTTTCTTTAAAAGAACAGATTATATATATATATATGTTGCAAGCACCATTCGCGCATTTTAAATGACATAAGATGAATTCGCATAAGATATTTTCACTTTTTATTCAACACACTTTCGAAGATTTTTTCCTCTTGGCACACACATAACACTTTTTCCAATAAAATCGTGAAAGGCCGGTAAAAGAAAATACGTTGGGCAGCCATTGTAATGCTCCCATGTTGTGATAGATTAAGTAATGCAGCCTTTGATGGTTACAGAAACAAGATATTTTTAATGTTCATGAAGTTACACAACACAAGGAGATACACACACACACAAAATACATAGTGTAGGAATGAGACATAAAAGGAGGGAAAGGCTTTCCCTGACTCCACGTGTACCCATAGCTCAGGAACCCTCCGGCGGAAAAAGATCTCAGGAAAAACGTTCTCTTTTCCCCCCAAGAACAAGTAGCGCCACCTGGCTGTCGTTATTTGTCAAGGGAAAGCAGAGTTTAAATGTAACTGTTACAGTATTATTTTCTGTTTGAATGATTTTATACAGTGAATGTAAATAAATGTTTCCAGGCTTTTTTATTCTTATATATTTTTAATCTAACATTAAAAAACAAATCAATGAAGAAATGAATAATCCTTTCAATAATTAACAATAAGAGTTTTTGTATTAATCTTTTTAGAAAATGGATTTAAAATAATATGTATTTTAAGAGACTAAAGCAATATATTTTTCTATTATTTATTGCTAGATTAATTATGTAATGATAACACTGTATAATCTGTTTATTTCTGGATAAAACAAGAGATTATAGTTTTCTGGACTATACTTACGCTACCGGTATATAACGATTGATTGGTAAATGAAAATACCACACATACACACAAACCCCTTTTATTATTTTAAGCTATAAAAAAGTAATTATTGTTAAAAGTATGAATATGCTTGGTTTTTTCTAATATATTATATCAGAACGTTTTATTTGTTGCTTTAAATATACATTTTTTTAAGTAAAAAAACATTGTTTTCTGTAAATCATTATTGATCATTCGGAATCAGTGATTAAAAAAATAAAATGCTGAAAATTATCTTTTTTTAAAGAATTTTTTAAAAAACTTTTTTTATATATAAAACAATGATATTTTGCATATTTTATGATTTTTTCTCAGTTGAATCAATACAATACCGTTGCGCTTAAATAAAAATGATTTTTAAAACTTTTATAATCAGTGATTTAAAAATTAAAAACCGAAAACTTTTTTGAACGAATTATAATAAAACACTCAAAATACTTAAATAAATCATTTAATAATTTCTTCATTGCAAAAAGATAATTGCATGAAACTTTTTTCCTGTGTGTCGAACATTTCAAAAAATCCTCGCCATTTTTCTTCTAGATTTAAAGTAGTAGTCAACATACAATTATTTTTAAGAAAGCTGCGTTTTCATTGCGGGTTGCTAAAAAATTGCAATGAAAGAGTTCAAAAATGAGTGGGTGATTTTTAAAGTCGCACTGTTCACCTACTCGAGGGTTTTTGGCAACGGACCTTGAAATTTTCAACCATGGTCAAGTGACGAGGACGACACCTGAGCTCTCACCCGTCTCTCCTAACTACCACACCAACGCAAGAACAAATTTCGAAAAAGGGAGTTTTTATGACACAGTTAAAGAAATCACTCACATCGCGCGCATACAAACACACACACACAAGTGCTATCGGCCTGAGGGAAACACGAAATTTCCATGGGGATCAAGTTATTCACTCGGTAAAAGCCCGTGCAACACCGAGCTAAGCGGAGAGGAAAGAAACAAAGATATCAATTTTGAAAAATAATATTGGAAGTGCTGAATTTGTGAAGATTGAGTGAATATTAACGTCCCATTGAGTGAATATTAACGTCCCACTGTTCAGCTACACGAGGCCTTTTGGGGACGGTCCGCGTAATTTTGAACCATGGTCAAGTGACGCGGACGACATCTGAGCTGGCACCCCTTCTCCTAACTACCACACCACACCAACGGGAGGACTTTTGTGCTCTCGACGGATTTTACGTGCATCTTTCCCCTACACTGCGGGTCTTCGGTGGTACTAGGATCGAGAATTTGTGAAGAGAAGGGAAAATGTTAAGCAACAAAGCCATGCCACGCACTCACGGGTCATGCACTCCCATCGTACGCGTCAAACCCACACTAAAGTGTTGGCGTTAGAATAAAAGGAGGAAATTAACATGAGGATTAATATTTCTAAATCGTTGCGTGTGAATTTATTTTCGTGTTATTAAATCTATATTCTGCACTAATTAACTTCAAGCATTTCTCTTTTAGATCTATTCATTTAAAAAATAAAATGACCAAAACTTTTTTTCTGCGATTTTTTTAAATATTAGACCAAATTTTTACTCAACGTTGAATAACTTCGTTATTTATTAAAATTATCGCACGAAACTTTTTTTCCGAGTGTAAAAAAATATAATCCGTAATCTGTACGAAGATTGAAAAAATTTCTTACAAATTACGGATTTTAAAATTTTTTTTGTGATTTTCGTAAAGTACCGTTTTTGCGATCATGAAAAGTTTAAAAAAACACTGGCAAGATTTTTTGAGATTTTTGCGATTTTTTTGAGAATAATCCTTTTAATAATTAACGGTGAGAGTTTTTGTATTAATATTTTTAGAAAATGGATTTAAAATAATATATATTTTAAGAGACTAAAGCAATATATTTTTCTATTATTTATTACTAGATTAATTATGTAATGATAACACTGTATAATCTGTTTTTTTTTCTGGATAAAACAAGAGATTATAGTTTTCTGGACTATACTTAAGCTACCGGTATATTGGTATTGATTGGTAAATGAAAATACCACATATACACATGCTTGTATTATTTTAAGCTATAAAAAAGTAATTATCGTTAAAAATATGAATATGCTTGGTTTTTTCTAATATATTATATCAGAAAGTTTTATTTGTTGCTTTAAATATACATTTTTTAAGTAAAAAAACATCGTTTTCTGTAAATCATTATTGATCATTCAGAATCAGTGATTAAAAAAAAATAAAATGCTGAAAATTATCTTTTTTTAGAGAATTTAAAAAAACTTTTTTTTTTTTACAAAACAATGATATTTTGCATATTTTATGGGTTTTTTTATTAAAAGCTTTTATTTAACTTACAATGTATGTATGTATGTATGTATGTATGTATGTATGTATGTAATTTGTTCGGGTGGAATCTTGCAACTCAATTTTGAAGCTGATATCTTCCTCCCATTGAGCTGAAATTTTGTATACACGTTTAGTTTGGATGACAATGCATGTTTTGACCATTTATATTCCGATATTGCAATTAATTAAAAAGATATTAATTAAAAACATTAAACTAGTTTTGGGCGCCAACTTTGATACATCTGCATTGTTGTAATAATGTTATTTTTACAACAATGACAAAAGTTGGCGTCAAAAATCGGTTTTCAGCCAAACTAAAATTTCATAACGTTGCGCTATTGACAGTATTAATTAAATTTGTCTAAAAAATAATTACATTTCTACAACGTAAAAACAATCTAATTTCTGCAACGTATGCAATTTTTTTATAAATTTCTATCTATTATTTTGGATTTAAATTCGAAACAAAAAAGTAGAGCTATTTTTCAAGTAGATTGGTACATTGTATACCTTTCTCAACGCTGCCAAGTGAAACTGAGATGGAGTATTGAAGAAATTGTTTAAATAATTTATCTAACTTTAATCTATGAAACTCAAGACAAAAAATAATTACAGAATCGGAAAGATCATTTTTTTAATGTATCTTACCCATCAAAAAGGAATCCGCTAGGAAAACAATAAGAGAAAAATATTATCTAGAAATGCAATATATTTTCGATTAAAAAAAATAATTTTACAATAAAATGAAGTAATTTTTTAAAGAAATTTTCTAATTTTAAGCCTACAAGTAATTTAAATATACCTCATTTTATCACCAGTAATCTAAACACACACTACGACATGTGTCCTTAAATTTAATTACAAATAGAATCTGTTAATTTTATTTGAATTTAATTATTGATTTTTTCAAAATCAAGTTTCTAAAGATGATCTGAGCAATTTAAAAAAAAATAGATTCTTACGTAGAAGATATTCAATGTCCAGCAAAAAATTATCATTATTTGATAAAACTTTCTTTTTTGATTACAAAATGTGTTTTGATTCTTAAGCATTTATTGATTAATACAAATATTTAAATGCCTTTTGAAGTTTTTTAATAAACAACTAAAATTTTCTTCTAATATGTTAGAGCAGGGGTGGCCAACCAGCGGCACGCGTGCCACATTGTGGCACGCGGGAGTCGTAACTGTGGCACGCGAAGACTTATTGAAAAATTAAAATATATTTATGAAAATATTACTGAATTAATTGAATTATACAATAGAAAATTATCATGAAGAGAATATGTAAGAAAACAGAAATTTTCAGCGTGAGATTTTAAAGGCGCTATGCAAGATTTTTTTCTTTTCTTCAGTATAGAGCCAAAAATGAGATCATTCTCCAAAACTTACAATTACACAGCATTCTAAAGTTCCGAGAAAAGTGTTGAGAACGTGAGACAAAAACAAATAAATTTTCCCTCTCTCGGACGGTCGAATCTGCCCAAAAAGTCACCTTTTCTCGGGGGTGGTTAATTTTTAACATCTCGGATTTCCATTTGAATTTCAGCTTTTCCTTGCAGTGCTGAAGTTTAGTGTTTATAGATATTGGCTGTCAGCGTGATGTCAAATAAAAAGGTTTTTCCGAAGGTGTTGACTATTTACGATTTCTGTAATTTCAAGAAGTAATTCTGCAATATATTAGGAGAGCAGTTGTTGATAAGGTAGAAGTAATTCTATCGGCACAAAGTAGCCGCTTTATGAAGCAGAGGGAGTGAGAACTTGCATCCATGACTAATCAGAATGCTGGATTCGGAGCCTAGAAAATATGTAGCGTAATATCGGCAAATTGTTTCTAGCTGCCGGAATCAGTTCATTTTAAACTCTGTTTAAGAAGATGATAAACCTTTTCCCCTTTTCTAAAATTGTTTTTAGATTTTAGCGTTAAGTGTAGTTGTTTTAATTTTTTTTTTATTTTCAACATGTTTACAAGTAAACCTACGACTTCAAAAAGAAATTATGAAAAGGATATTGCAGCACGTGATTTTAAAATTGTCTGTGAAGAACAATACTTGTTAACGCATGAAAATGCTTCCAAGCCTCTTTGTGTGGAATTTGTATAGCAGTTCCAAAAGAATTTAACTGCCATTTGAATGTTAGACTGCCATTTTAACCAGCTGCATAGTGATTTCAACAGCAAATATCCTGATGGATCAAATTTGAGAACGGAATTTATCAATAAAAAATGAAATCTTTAGCCGACTAACAATCCTTGTTCCAGAAGAAAAATGACGAAATGGAAACCATGGAGAAGGCTTCTTATGAACTATCTTTGTTGTATTCCGCAAGAAAAAATTATATTCTGATGGAGAGGAGATAATGAAATGTAGCCGTTTAATTTTCGCCCAAAATGTTGGTGATCTAAATATCAAAAATATGGTTAATAATATAGCTTCGTCTAGAAATACGGCCATGCGTCGTATAGATGACGTGGGCCAGGATGTTGGAACGCAAATTGTCTCTGGACTTCAAAATTGCAAATGTTTTTCGTTAACTTTGGATGAAAGCTGTGATATCACAGACAATGCGCAGTTAAGCATCTTTGTGCGTTTCACGAACAATAATTTTGATACTGTGGAAGAACTTCTTGATTTGCGCCCCAACTAGTTTTAACTACAGGTGAAGGCATTTTCAAGGAACTTAAAAATGTAATTGAAGTTAACAAAGTAAAATGGACAAAATTAGACAGTGTTTGCACAGATGGATCGCCTTGCGTGGTTGGCAGAATAAAAGGTTTTCTTGCATTGCTTGAAAATTATTTGGGAAGAAAAGTTTTCAAGTGTCATTGTATTATTCATCGAGAAGCTCTTTGTGCCAAGGTCTTAAACTTGTCTTTCGGTGTTGACCCCATGGTGCGCTGCATCAACAAAATACGAGCTCGTGCTCTGAATCAACGAAGATTTCATATGCTTTCCCCGAAGAAACGAAAGAAAATTGCAAGTGACTCCTTCACTGTAGTGTGCGCTGGTTTTCCAAAGGAAAGTCGCTTGCGAGATTTTGTAGTTTGAGGGAACGTGTTTTAGAATATCTGGAAGAAAACGACGAACTACCCAGTGAATGCTCGCTCCTCATGAATGAAAATTGGCAGTTGGATTTTGCTTTTCTTACCGATATAATGGAAAATTTGAACAATTTTCATTTAAGATTACAGGGAAAATAATTGTATTTTTTCTACCATAGTTGGTCATATATCTCCTTTTGTGAACAAACTTTTACTTTTTTTGTCTGGATTTTGGAGAGAAAAAATTAACTTACTTCCCATTCATGCAAGAATTATCTGCCAAAGTTAGTAATGTTCCGAACTATGATAGATTTAAAAATTTAATATCCATTTTACAGGATTCTTTCAGTGCCAGGTTTGAGGATTTTAAAGATGATAAAAAAATACTGAACTTTTCACTAATCCTTTTTTGATTTCTCTTCAAAACATTAATTGTTACCCACCTCTGGTACAAATCAAAATTATTGACCTAGAGCACCATATTAATCTGAAAAGCAAATATAAGGAAATTATTTTAACCGCAAATGATCCGAATTACATCGAATTTTGAAAATTTGTGCCATCAAGCAATTTTCCAAATTTACATGATTTCGCGGTCAGATATTGTTGTAGGTTTGGATCAACATATGTTTGTGAAGAAATGTTTTCTGTTATGAACGTAATTAAATCAAAATATCGCTCAAAATTGACTGATATGCACCTAAAACGCTTAATTTTTTTAGCATCTTCACGAACTAATCCAAATGTAGATGATTTTGCAAAAACAGTAAAATTCAAAAGCCCCATTATAAGAAAGACTACTGCTTAGTAATCTTTTAAAATTAAATGTTTCAAGTTGCTTATTTTTACTATAAGCTAACTGACTGATCCTGTAAAAATTTACCAACAATAAAATATAAGTTTCTACTTTTTTTAAAACTTTTATACCATTTTTTTTACATTTTCGCTACATAGAACTTGCATTTAAAAATATGTTTTTGGTGTAAATAACCCATAATCGCCTATAAGTAACATTTTTTCACTTTTGTATATTTTTTAGTTTGGTGGAAATGTTGGAAGTGGCACGCGTAACTTTTTTTTATCAGATTGTGGCACGCTTCCCAAAAAGGTTGGCCACCCCTGTGTTAGAGAAATATATCCCTTATCTTCAAAATATTTCAAATAAATAATATATTCCTTAAGTTTTTCAAAAATAGTCAAAATTTTAATTAAACATTTAATAACTTTGTCATGTATGAAGATAATCTCACTAAACCTTTTTTTTTTTCGTGTGTAGAACAATGTTACCCAAAATCTGCACGAAGATTGAAAAAATTGCTTAAAAATTACGGATTTGAAAAAATTGTGTTTTTAGTCTAATACCATTTTGCGAGAATTAATTCAGCTAAACCAGGGATGGCGAACCAGCGTTCAATGAGTTGAACAGGCTGAGAAACCTGTCCAGCGATAACTAAAAAGTAAAAAATAAATTAAATGTAAAAAAACTTTTTTAAGAACAAGCTTTTATTTAAACGCGCTAAAAAGAATAAAATAAACTTTTCCTTTAAAACTTTTTTTACTATCAACTTATAACGTCATTACACAATTTATATGATATAAAAGCTTGTCGCGAGATTTAACTGTGTAGATAAACAAGAGTAAAATAAATGACTTGACCTGATTGATTTTGGTTTTTAAAAATTCAAACTAAGTAAATATGAGTACTTAAATATTGCGACAAGCTTTTATATCATATAAATTGTGTAATGACGTTATAAGTTGATAGTAAAAAAAGTTTTAAAGGAAAAGTTTATTTTATTCTTTTTAGCGCGTTTAAATAAAAGCTTGTTCTTAAAAAAGTTTTTTTACATTTAATTTATTCTCAAATGAATCAATACAATACCGTTGCGCTTAAATAAAAATGATTTTTAAAACTTTTATAATCAGTAATTTAAAAATTAAAAACCGAAAACTTTTTTGAACGAATTATAATAAAACACTCAAAATACTTAAATAAATCATTTAATAATTTCTTCATTGCAAAAAGATAATTGCATGCAATTTTGGTCATTTTATTTTTTAAATGAATGGAACTAAAAGAGAAAGGCTTGAAGTTAATTAGTGTAGAATATCGATTTAATAACACGAAAATAATATCATACGCAACGATTTAGAAATAATTTTCATAAAAACGCATAAAACTATTCTGATGCTTGATTTAAAAAAAATCATTTTTTTTAATAGATAGTTTATAGGAATCTAAAATAATAAAATAATTTTCAGGTTTTCATTAATCAATCAATCGTTACTTACAGTTAGCTTAAAAATGTCTCTAGAACGTATTTTTATCCTAAATAATAGGCGATATACTTTTCATTAACAAATAATTATCTTAATAATAAAATAATAGAAACATTCCTTTGATTTTAAAAAAATATATTAATTTAAATCCATTATCAATAAATACTAATAAAAAAAATTCTACAAATAGCTCTTGAAACGTTTCGATGTTTCATTAAACATGTGTAAGTGTTAAAAATCTACTTTTGGGGGAAAACCTAGTTATATTATAACATTCACTGAAAAAAACATTCAAAAAAAAATAATGCTATTTGATAAAAACATTTAATTTTTTTTAAATTTTAATTTTATAGTTTTTCATTCCACTCTGTGTTAATTAAATTATTTAAACACGTATCTGCGAAAAAAAGTATATTATACAAAACTAACTAATTAATTATTTTCTAATAAAATTGATTAAAATGCTCATTTAGCAATTAATTGTGACATACCATTTGCTTACATAATGGCAGCACTGAAAATGAAGTAAATTTCTGATCAGTGGGGATGCAGCAAGTGAATTCAATCATTGAAGAAGAGAGAATTAATTTATGGTGAGAAAAATAAGCAGAATTGAACAAAATCGAATTCTCTAGACTCGAACCCAGACATAAGAATTTGACACTCTGCGGCCTAGCGGAAGCGACGCGCTATCCAACTGCGCCACACAGACCCATAGCGGGAAATGAAAATAGGCAACAATAATGAATATGAGGTTCAAATTTAAATTAATTTTTAATTGGAGGGAATCCACAGGATATTCACATAACGATTGAAAGATTTTGATTGAAGATTACATTTACATGTATTGCAAAAAATTTATTGATTTTTGATATTTTAATAAAAAGCAATTAATAATAAAGAATATATAATATATGAACATAGCTTTTTTTTCTAAGGAATTTATGCTTGTTTAACTGACTATTTCCAAAAAAAAAAATTCAAAATGGGCAAATTTTTCTTTTATTTTTCGTCGAAAAAAGAAATATACATTAGGTATTATTTTAAAGTAAACTATAAGTTTTATGAAAGAGAACAAAAAATTCGATACTGATAAATATTTTAAATGAATCTCAGAAATGCATCGAATGCATTTTATCATCTTAATCTGACATATATAGTTATTTAATTTTGAAAATTATATAAAGAAAAATTGACGAAAAAATAACTTTTTCACTCGCATTTTTTTTTTTACTCGCCAAAGTTACTGATTTCCCCCTGTTTAAGGCAGAATTTTTTAGTGTAACCCTTGAGTTAGATGCGGTCGACGGCGAATCAGGTCAAAAGTCTTTGGCCCAAAGCTAATTTTCGACGCCAATGTTTGTCTAAATGTAAAATCGCGTATTTTAAATTATTTTAAAAATCATTACCTTCATTTTTAGGTTATAATTTTTAAGTTAATGCTCTCAAACTTCACAAAATATTTGCAAAAATAATATACTTTGAAATAAAAAATGTACAAAAACTACTGTTTAAGTTATTTCTCAGAAAAACAGCAGTTTACGAAAATCACAAAATGTTTTTTTTAAATCCGTAATTTTAAAGCAATTTTTTCAATCTTCATATATGTTACGGATAATATTGCTTTACACACGGAAAAAAAGTTTCGTGCAATATTTTTAATAAATAACGAAGTTATTCAATGTCGAGTAAAAATTTCGAGTAATTTTTAAAAAATAGCAGAAAAAAAAGTTTTGGTCATTTTATTTTTTAAATGAATGGATCTAAAAGAGAAAAGCTTAAAGTTAATTAGTGTAGAGTATAGATTTAATAACAAGAAAAGTAATTCATACCCAACGATTTAGAAATAATTTTCATAAAAACGCATCTGTTTTAACACTATTTTAAAAAATTCGAAAAAAATAGAAAATATCGTTATTTTGCAAAAAAAATTATACCGTGTCGTGGCGAAATAAATGATCTTTCCGATTCTGTAATTATTTTTTGTCTCATTTTGACACCGAAAATTAGATGACAATTTTAATATGGTGGAAAACGTAAGATTACCGCTCGGCCGAAACGGAAGGGAAGTTCCGCTAAGTAAACAACCAGCAGGAGTAAAACAATTAGGCGTTTTAAGGTTTTTAATTAATATCTTTTCAACTAATTACAATATCGGAATATAAATGGGCAATACGGCTTCTCCCGAAAATTCCCGATCTTTTGGTATCTTCTGCGACTTTCTGTGTCTTACGGTTCGTGAGAAGATAGACGCACATACGTACATAGATAGATAAATAGATACGTTTATTAACTTTGGATTTTAATAGTGTAAGGTATACGGACTTTTTGCACACCCGGTATATAGATACAGGCATTGTTTCACTGTTAAGTTATTAAAATAAACTGCATTAATTTGACTGGTTTTGTTTATATATATATATATAATCAAAATTTCTCTACAAGAGAGAGATGAATTAACATGATTAATACGTAAATGAAATGCAATTGCAAGAAAACCAGACAACAGAATTTAAAAGGAGATATGAAAAAAATTAAAATAACAGAGTTTTAACTTGAAAAGAGCACAAATAACATTTAATAATATAAAAAGACAGGATTTACATATACAATAATAGAAAAAAAAGTATAATTGAAGAAAATAAAATAAATAGTCAAACATTTAACATATTAGATAAAAAAGGTTTGATCATCAGCATAAGCTAAAAAATAGCAAGATCTATAATAGACCAAAATACCATACATCAAAATTCAAACATATATAGGCGCAATGCAGCCACATGATATGTTAGAATATATAATCAAAATTTCTCTACAAGAGAGATATGAATTAACATGTTTAATACATAAATGAATTGCAATTGCAAGAAAACCAGAAAACAGAATTTAAAAGGAGATATGAAAAAATTGAAATAACAGAGTTTTAACTTGAAAAGAGCACAAATAACCTATTATAATAATACAAAAAGACTGGATTTACATATACAATAATAGAAAAAAAAAGTATAATTGAAGAAAATAAAATAAATAGTCAAACACATTTAACCTATTAGATATATATATATATATATATATATATATATATATATATATAATTCAAAATAAGTAGCTTAATCAGTTATATCACTGTTATATTAATTCAGTTTAATAATATAACAGTGAAACAATGCCTGTAGTAGTTATTCACTACAGACAGTCTATTGAATAAACTGTGGAACTTTTAAAACAAAGACCCACTTAATGTCAAATTAACTAACTAATAACCCAAAGATAGAGTTATCAATGAACGTGAAGAAAGACAAAATAAAAAACCCAATTCATTATCTGAAGTAATTTTATTACTAGGCGATTGGAAAAGAAACTTACTTGCGGGAATTACTTCAACACTTCAAAAGAAAATTTTTTTTTACTTGGTGCTTCTATCCATGCACAATTCCTAAGAATTATCTTAACTGATCAGGGTAAAGAAAAATTTTCGTCCGCCTCAATAGGATTGAATGAAGTAGATTGAGAGATAGGATTCTTCTAATGTATTTGGATGTGAAACTACTACGATAGTCGTGGATCTACAGCCATTTTGGAATACAACATCAAAAAAGGCAGTTACGTTCTAATGTATGCAGTTCAACGAATTGCTTTCCTTTTATTAGAATACCCGTTTGTGGACTAGTTGATTTAATTGCAAATTACTGGAACCTATTTATATATATTTTGTTCAATTTTACTTATTCAATCTCACTTACAGTTTACATAACATTTACAGACTTGCTGACAGTGAAAAAGAACATTTTAAGGTATCCGAACACGATGAAAATGACCAAATTCAGTCAAGACAGATATTTTTGTTTTTTTATTTTATTGAAACGAGCTATCTTTTTACTTTACGAAACATACTTTGTTTTGTTTCTACACTACCTAGAGGCCAAGTTACAATCCATTTTATAAATTTAGAAAAACCGGAATTGGTGTTTTTGATCTACCAGAAGTGGGCATTTAAATTTCTCAAAATCTGTCATGACGAGTCTGATAACTCAAAATATTAAGAATGTATTTCTATAGAGCTTTTTGAACCTGATATTTATGTTATTTTCTAGAGAATGTACTAAAATATTTCTTATTGTATGAATACTTTTTGAGTTATGGCTTGTTATTTAAATAATGGTTTCATAAAAAATGTAACATTTCTTATAATGTTTACTCAATAAGCTCTAAAATTTTCAAGTTTTAATAAAAAATTAAAATTTTAGTACATTTTCTTGATAAATGCATCTAATTTGTTTTAGTAATACTTTTACTAATATATGTTTATTGCTTTTTTCTCTAACGGATTTCAAGTTTTTCAAAAATATTGCTAAAATTTCACTTATAATTGTGATTTTTGTAAAATTCAGGTAATTTATATTTTAAATTTTGATAGTCTAATATATATATATTAATATTTATTGATATTGAGTCCTAAAAGAACTTTTATAATGTTTTAGTATGCTACTTTGCTAAAAAATACTCCGAACGTGTTCGGATACCTTAATAAAGTGTTTATTCTAAAACTGCAAAATGATTTCAATATGCACTGAATATAGAAGAAATGAATTAATTTTCAATTCATAATTATGGAATGCATTTATTAATATATTGCTTCATAAAAAGAATATTAAATACATAACTAACAATGCTTCAACTTTTAGGAGATGTTGTGTTTGGAAGAAACTGCTCTTAAGGGCAAAGGTCAAGGCTCTGCGTCCTTTACCCTTTTTAGTCAATGGTTTACTATTTTGGGTCAATAAGTACAAACAAAAATGTTGTTCATTTACTGCGGAATGTAGATTTATGTGGTTAAGAAAGAAGGGCAGAAAGAGGAAATTTATATCTCATTCGTCTAAAACAACTTGTAACGAGTTCTATTCAAGCTTCTACTAATCCTCTTGGGGAAATCCCTCTTTTTAGCGATTTTAGTTGAAAACCGTTCAGGGGACTTGATTTTATGCAAATGAATACTTCTATTTAAGTGCCAATCGTTGAATAGGCAAGGTAATTGTTGATAGTTGATCCTAAGCGGAAAGCATAGTGTGAGCGACTGGAGGTCGCACTTCGGCATATTGAATCCAAGGGGAAGGATTCATAGAAAGGTGGAAGACGTCTACCTTACAGATGACGACTTAGTAAGATGAAAACAGGAGCGTCGTAAGAATAATTAACATAAGTGATTCTATATATCTAATAGGATTAATAAGTTTTATTGCCTCTCGAATTTATTTATCAGAACGCGCTCTCATAAGTGCTGAAGGCTGAATAAAAGTAGTTAACTTTAGATCATGTTTGTTTCTCACTCGAACCATCTCAAGCCCGCGACAAACTGATTGGTGTGTATGAGGTTTGACGAATCATTAAGAGAAAAGAAAGCATTAGTTTAGAAACCAGTTCACAGGCAAAAACATTATCTGGTAGATATTTTTGGTAGATATTTCAACCAAAACTCATAATAGTTTTGGTTGACATATCGACCACTCGTCATGTAAAAATTAATATTTTTTCCCAAAATAATCTGATGAAAATGTCTACTTCAATAATTTGCATATAAACCTCTATTTTCAAATATTTATTAAATATATGTTTGGAGTTTTGAAATGAACGAGGGGGAGGGGGACACGGCATAAAAAAAAAATAAAAACTCGGTTCAATACGACATTGTTTAGGGAAGACATTTTTTTCATAAGGTTTCAGAAAAGGTCAAATATTGTCAATTAAGAATTATAAAGCAAGCAAGAAAGTAGTTTTAGTATACTACCATGCATGCTTATTTATTTATTATGTGCATGCTTATTTCTCTATTTTTATAGTTTTCAATCTTTTCTTTACAAAATTTTACTTTCAGGTAATATTTATTTAAAATTATGACGGTTAAACGCCTCGTGCTTTTATTGTTCCTTCACACGAACAAAAAAGCTTGGTAAGAACGCATTATAGTGTATTCTAAAAAGGAAAACTTGAATGCAATTTAATGACAAAGGAAATAGATGTGAATAGAAACATTATTAGCGTCCATTGTGTATATTGGTATATTTACTGATAATTAGGAAATTTAGAACAACCACCCTAACAATGAAAATAAAAAGTGAATCAATCACTTATAAATAGCAAATGATTCTAATTTACATAATGTTAAAGCTGCTTCAGAACATATATTTTTAATATTTCACACAAAATTTAGGTTAAAAAATTATTAATATATGAGAGGAAATTCTTTAAGCTATAAATATCCCATGATTATCACAGTTTTACCTTGTGGATAAAATATTACAATTCATGTGCATTAACAATGGATACTTTCAACATTCAACTGAAATACTTACAGTTAAATAAAATAACTGTATCGCTGTCATTTCATGCTAACATAATCGTCCTTAAATACAATCGTGTTTAAGTTTAATCTTTTTTGAATTTTTGTGGACATTTTAGTCTGTGACGTTTCGAATAAACTAATGTGATAGCGTGACAGTTACGAAATTAAATAATTGATTTATTTGTCCCAGCTATTAATTACAATATATGTACATTTTAAATAGAAGTTATTCATACTATTAATTGCTTCAATTCTACAGAATATGTCCTTTGTGAGAGAGGAGGCAAAAACAACCGAACTTCAGATGTTTTCAAACAGACTCTGCACTCCATTGTCCCTGGTTGGGGCAGCTCTTCCTCTACACCTCCAATTTTTGCCGAGATACCCGGCCTGTGGGTAGAGTGGTGTTTTTCTCCCGACCAATGGTTCTCTGGGTGATGTCGGATGAAAAGACCCTGCAATATTTAGAGATGCAAGTGTGGATGTGAATGGTGTAGTATTATCCACTTAAAAAAGCCGATTTTTAAGCTATGTGACGCGAAAGCGTTACAAGACAAATATCATCAGAATTTCCAATATCATCAGAATAAAGTAAGTTTTTATGAAATTTTTAAGCAATTTATGATAAATATGACAGCACATATACTTATCGTTTTATTGCTCTTAACAACGAAATATTTTGTATGCTGCATGTTAATACCCTTGAGAAAATAGATCTCTTTGTAAAATTTAACAATAATAGAGAGAGAAAGAACGCCATATCAATGTAACAATAAAAAGCTACTGCGGGGCTATTAGCAACAGATCTTGTAATTTTGAAGTGACGATCACGACATATGACCTCGCATCTCTCTCTCCTCTTAACTGCCACACCAACGGGAGGATTTAATGTACTTCTGCCCCCTCTACACGGCAAGTTTTCAATGGTATTATCAGAATTCAATAAAACATAAATAGAAACGCATTATAAAGGAATTAAAAAATGTATCGTATGGAATTTATTTTGTAACTAAAAATTAATTGCAAAGAGCAAAGTATATCATATAACATGCGAACTAATTTTTATTTAATAATAAACATTCCGTAATATCAAATCACCGGATTAACTTTTTTGAGTTAATACATGATTAGGTGGTCGATTATTATTTTTATGTTCGATATCTTTTATGGAGAAACTGTGGCTACAGAATTTCCCGATGAGTGTGGGGCAAGAAATATAAGGTTATCGGAAGAATAAATCCCAGAAGGCCAAATGACTCTTACAGCAATCTTTTTTGGGAATTTTGGTCATATAAAAAAGAACTACTGTCAGAAGTTTGGGACAATGTTACAGATAGAAGTGTCTATCGAGGTCTTGTGGGACTAGATTTATTTCCTAAGTTAATATTTCATTTTTTATGAATCCGTAAGGAAAAATGTTTGCAAGGAATTCATAAAAGTAATTTCAAGTAAAATACTTCCAATGGAGTTCTAATAGATTTTTTTTTGTTGCAAATATCTTTTTTTACTTGTCTTTGAATATATTCTTGTTTATTTAGTTCAGCGTTTAAAGAGACAAAAGAAGTATATTTTGTTTAATTTAAAGCAATCATTTTCCAAGCATTGTTTTTAACTGTTACGAAGCTTTTTTCAAGCAATATATTCATTTATCTCAGTTATTTAATTTTTCCTAATACCATTAATAGAAATATTATTGGATACGGACTCCATCTATTAAACTAGAGTGTTAGTACCCAGTGTGATAGTGCATTGTCCACTTATGTCTATTCCTTCTTTCGAAAGCAAAATTCGAGGTGGAGTTGGCAATACTGTAATAGAAAAGGTTTTCTTGCTTACAAGCAAACTGTGAGTCGATGCTTAACAAAGGCATCTCAAAAATAATTTTACGAAATTTACTTAACGAAAATTTCAGATATAGTTAATATTACCTAAGGCATAGGAGTGTTTCAATTCAATATGAATTTGGAGAAATTACAAGTTTGCAATTTAATAATAGCCTTAGAATTTAGACAAACCAAGTAGAGGAAAGGAGATTTTTGTATCTATTTATACTTTTATATATTAATGTTTTACTTTTTACTCTTATACATGTAGAAGAATTTATAACGTAAACTTTAAGTATTAATCAAAATATGAAATTCCTCTAGAGAAGTGCATATTAGGCAGACACCCTAGGGTTGGTCCTGTTCTACAAATTTCATGACACTCAGACGGTGTAGTGTTTATTGACGCTGACTACTGTGGCTGAGGACCTTGGTTCGAATCCTGGAGAATGCATGGTGTTTGTGAATGTATAGTGCCTGAGAGACACTCTAAGCATTCGTCAAGCTGTAAAGCCTAACGAGTGGTTGGTGAAAGGGGAAGAGAGGTGGAAGACCTTCTCACCACTCCAAGGTGTTTTCCTTCAAGACTGGGCGGCACGGAGCCATATACTATTGTCATCTGCATGGTGCTCTAACGACAGACCTAAATCTAGCCCCTTAGCAAGAGGAATTTCATTAGTCTAGATCTGATACCGTCAATTGGGTGGCATTAGTAGCAACACGAATCGTAGATGTGAATTAAGTTTTTATTATTCTTCATGCGATTTTTAGACTGAATCGTTATCGGATCGCATGGTATGTATTCCCTATTTTACTACAGGTATCCTACATTTGTATTTGTTTTTAACATGAGATGTAATTTAAAAAAATACGAAATATAAATCTCTCTGTTCCTTATAAGAATTTCTTCCTGACTCTCAAAGTATGCAGAACTGCTGATAAACTCCCATCTCAAAGAACGAGAAGAAACATATACGTGCCTTCCTCTTTTCCCACTTCGTATAAGTCTTTTCTGATAAGAAAGAAACTTTTGATGAAGTGGTTTTTTTGAAAATTTATTGCATGAAGCTTAATTAAGAAACACTACTTACAAATTTTACAATAAATTAGCAAGGGAAAATAGTAGCTACAAAGTTTCACTAAATGTCATGCAGTTTTGCTACATAAAACTTTCTCTTCAATATAGTTTTGTGCTCCTATAAGCTAAAATAATCTGTAAATCATATATTGTGCTGTAAATCCTATTTTTCCACAATGTGGTTGCTTTCGTCTGATAAGTGATCCAAAGAAGAAAAATAGTTTGTTTCTCTTACGGTTCTCAATCGATCCTGTGGTTCCATTAAGAATCAGCTTCATCTTTTCTGCGCGTTTTTTTCCAACGAGTTTCTGAGGAACGCATCTACTGTAGTTAGGTTGATCCATCACATTTATCATTATGATAAACATGCTATGTAATTCTTACCACTTAAGTGTTGAAATCAGTTTTTATCTTCCGATTAACTAGGTGATCTGCGCATTAACTAGAGGGATTCGTAGCAGTGAGGCAAATTGTTTCACTTTTCAAATAATCTAGATAATCTGCACATTACCTACCAGACATTCGTTTATCTGCACATTACCTATTAGGTCCTCCTTAAAGTGAAAATAATGTCTATGTTGGCACAACAGCAAAACGTTTCTGTAAGATTAAATTAAATGTTTTTTTTATTTAACCTAAAGAATAAAGTGAATACACAATTGAAAAAATCATCGAATATTTTCTAAGAATTTAACTATATCGCCCTGACTAAAATTATTTTTGATATTCCGAAAATAACAGGGAAACGAATTGTGAACTTTGCTTAGAATCTTGACACACACATTCTTCAAAACATATTCACGATAGAAGATATATCTACACATTGTAAAGCAGTTTTGTTTTGAACATTCTTTATTTTTTTAATTATTTTACTAAAATTTAATTATTATATAAACATAGATTTCATTAAAGTAAAACTTCCCCGAGTTTTGAGCATATATGCTTGATGCAAATATAATTAGTAGGGCCGCGATATATAGATCTGTGATCAAGGTATCGGACCGTGGTTGGCATGTAGTGAGTTCGAGCCTACTACCACAACAAGGATCCCGACGTGTAGGGGAGTGATGCACGTTAAATCTGTCCAGAGCTCAAATGTCATTGCGAATAGTACAATTAACACGTAATTCAGTAAAAAGGAGATGCGTATGCGAATATCATGAACAAAACGTCACAGGCGACGTGAGTGTAAGCCAAAAGCGTGACGTGGGCACGTGCAGCTAGATGTCACTATAATTTTGTGGCATTCCAAGGCCTTCGGAATAATTTTATGGATTGCAGTGCACAGAAAAGATCGTACTTAGGAAAGAAGTAAAAAACTTACGGGGCAATTAACGCAGCGGCTGAGCGAGACGTTTACTGACGCAGCTGACATTCAAAAGGTAAAATTCATACAAGTTTGTGAGGGATCTATAAAGGTTTTCACAAAATTCTTCTATTTACCTTTAATTCAAATTATTTATTTCAACCAACCTTCATCGAGAGCCAGGCGTGATTTATGTAAATAAGGAATATTATATAAATTCGGTTTTCGCGAGTTGAGGGAGCTAAGTAAGAGGAAGGGAGAAGTCAAGTGAATTGGAGATCGAGAAGTCGACACTTAGTTGTTGACATGTTAAGAGAGCTTCATACGTTTTGATGTGCACGAAGAGAAGCGGATTTTAAGTATTGAAATTCACTATTACGGAGAGAGGAGTCTTCGGCAATTCATCCAGCTAAATAGAGTGCCTGAAGTTCGTCACGAAGGAACCGCAGCAGTAAAATATAAGGTTAGTGGCTTTGATTAAGAAAATCAGATTATTATTGTGACGCGCAGTTGTAATTGTGCGCGTTTAAGCTGTCCTAGATTCAGTTGAAATTCTGTACAGGTAAGCCTCCTACAACGCGGTAGATACGTTCCTCAAAAGAGCCGCGTTATAAAAAATCGCGTTGTAGGAGTTACACGTCACAAGTGACGCGTAGATATTAACAGAAAAAAAGTTATGGAAAAAAATACTCAATATCTTAAACGCGTTGCACAAGTACCGCGTTGTAGGAGGCTTATCTGTATTATTATCCGCTTGTATTGAAATCTCACCTCTGCACTCCCTCTCGTTTATTTATCTTAATTAGTATTGTGTTGTGTATATTCATAATATATTGATAAGAATCAATAAATCAGTTTGAAAGTGAATCATGTCGTTCGATCAATTAGTTCCTCTAACACATCCAGCCGGGTTTTCAGATAGACAGGAGGTTATAGTGTAAAGGCTGGCTACAAGTCACCACAAGTTTAGCGTCAAAGTACAGAAATATTTAATTCAATAAATTGATATTGTGTGGAAGAGGAAGGGGAGGGGAGTGACGAAAATTACGATTGAATATTGGGTCGCAAATATTGAAAATTTGAGAAGTACTGATATAACAGGGGGGAAAAACGCGCGTTACAAAATTTTCGAAAAGCCCATGGTATCATAAGAGATTTTTTTTTATTTCTAGTGGAGTGTGGTTTGCAGTTTTACCATTGCAGACTTAGTGCATCCTCCGGGGTCTGGTATCTATTTTTATTGCGGCACCATATAGGTCTAATACCAATCGCCAAAAGTAACTTTGATGCCCAGTTTCCTCCCTAGGCGTAAGGACCTGTTCTTTGAGGATTTGAAAACGTTCTTAGGAATTTAATTTTGCTAAGAGCACCCAAGGCAAACTGGCATTCAGAGGATCTTTTACGTGCCGCATAATCTTACGACATGGACGCTGTCGACTTTTTGCTTGAGGAAAATCCCCCGACTGAGTCGAATGTGCAACCTTAGGTGTACAAAGTCAGCGACACCCAGCAGGCCTCACCCTAATATATAAGAAAATTAAGCTAAAAAAGCTTTGCCTGATTTTTTAAAGTGATTTTCGGAAACTAGTTCAGATATACTTTTGCTAACCCCATGAGTTTTCACAACGTGTTGTCACCTATGGAAGGAAATATGATACACAATCAGAGAAATTGTGACGGATCTATACGCGTCTCTACTAACCCCTTCAAGACTCTTTAAGAAAAATATTTATTTCAAACAACTTTCGCCGAGTGAAGGAAGCGTGATTATGCACAAATTAAGTATATTATATAAATTCTGCATTCGGAGTTTTAGAAGTTAGTTGGTAAGTTAGTTAGCGAATTAGTTGGTTAGTTGGAGATTGAAGGATCGTGATAAGGATCGCCTTCAAGGTTCAAGTGTAGGACTTGACTTCATAAAAATACAGGTATCGAGAACCTTATTTAAATAGAAGTTAGCTCATTAGTGTGCGATGTAGTTTATATTGAGCTTGTTTAAGTTATCGCGGAATCAGTTGAGGGTCCGTATTATTATCCCCAGGCTATTGAGTCTCACCTCCGCGCTCTACTATCTTATTTGTTATCTTAATTAGATTGTTATTGTATCTGCTCGATATTTTGGTGACAATAAAATAATTAGTATGGATCATGTCTGCTGATTATTCAGTTATCCCACACACCTAGCCTGGTCTGAGGGTAGACAAGGGTTTTCAGAGGGAAACAGGAACCAACAGGCATTAAAAACATTTATTGTAACGTGACCAATTACGCAATGACCAATTACGCAATTACTCGAATGAATGTTTCATTCACGTCGCGCTATAAAGCAACACGAGGGCTATTGGCAGAATGCCCAAGGGAACAGAGCTCACCCAAAAGGGTTTTCAGCTACAATCTGATCCCCCGAGAAACAACCAATCCCACGTTCAGTCTTTATTGAAAAAATTCATCTTAGTTTACATTTTTAACAGAAGTGCACAGTAAATATACATAATACAAATTAAAGCAACTACTGCACGGTATACATTTGTAGTTTCATAACACACATTTACAAAGCTACGAATAATAAGAAGACATCATAAAGACGGAGCTCGTCATTTTGAACCATGGTCAAGAAACGAGGATGACACCTGAACTGCTCCTCTATCTTAGCATCCACACCCCGGCACCTGAAGGATTTGTCCCCCAACATATTTCCTGTGCATCATCCCTTCTCCTCTTTGTGGCTCTTTACTGCCAGTAGGACTCACACTTACATACGCCAGTCCATGACCATGACCACTACCGTTGCCACCTTCTGACTGCAAAATAAAACGATTAAATCTGTACAGAATTTTAATAAAAAAAATATTACAGCAAATAAGAAAATATTCCTCTCTAATATTTCTGAATGTTTAGCGTTTTTATAATGCTAAAGAACCCTTCACTCCTATTATGAATTACCGACATTCTAGAATCCTTCAAATCTTCAGAGGAGCTCATTTGAGAAAGGTTGAATGAAAGGATGACTCTGCATAATGGTGCATAGGATGACATCTTGAAATCGCAAGCATGTCTGCTTATCACGAAATAAATTCAATGGAATGAGCTTGTATTAACGTCGCACTATAAAGCAACTCGAAAGCTGTTGGTGAATTTCGAGCCATAGTCAACCGACGACACCAGAGCTCCTTCCAAATTTCTACACCACACCAACGGGAGAACTTTGAGCCTCGACAGATTTAACATATATCAGCCTCTCTACATGACAACTGTTCAATGGCACTAGGGCTTGAATCCGCGACTCGACAAAGACACCACGAGTTCATGACCATTCCCACTAGGCCATCGTGGCTAAAATGAATGAGGAGGACAGACATACTCAAGACATCCCTTTAAACTGTGGTGATTATATAAAAGGGGTAATAAGCCGAAATGTCCTATAAGTTTTCTATCATAGCAAACGAAGATAGTATGAGAAGTAGAGCATTACGCTAAAATAAAATATTCTAAAATTTTAGATGAGGAATGTATTCCATTCACGATCTAGAAAAAAAAGACTGAACGTTCTTTTGAATTTCGGGGGTATTTTTAAAACAAATAAATGCCCATTTGTAAGGAGAAGAGGAGATTAGAAAGCTTTCAACGACGATAGTATAAACAAAGCGAATAGTAAATATATGTTCTTATCATACCACAAAAGGTTCATTTAGGTAGATGGGATTCCTTTCCCGAATCTAGAAAACTTATTTGATAATTTTGAGATGTCATGAAAGAAATATTCCATGAAATTTGCATCAAAAATGTCGTTTATTTGTTTTGAGAGCACTTTTAGAAAGAGCAATTCAGTCAGAACCCAAGGCTTTCCTTATTACAGCTGGAATCCTTTTTGCGATCAATGCTTAAAGTAAATTTGAAATAATATTTTCCACCGAAGATTAAGTGAATTGATTACCCAACAAATCTAAAAGCATTTTTCCATAAATTTTTCGTTTATTATGCGCTTAGCCATAGTAAAAAGAAAAGAATTCGATTTATACGAAAATACAGTCAGAAAGAATAGGAAATTATTCTTGCTTTTCCCAAATTGCTTTTAAAATACACTTTGATGTTAAATTTCCAAAAAAAATTATTTTCAATTTTGAACAAATTAGTGAATACAAAAAGGAAAAAAAAACAACATATTTCCACAATATCGAAATAGTATGGAGTTTAGAGAAAATATATTTCTTTCTGTAAAAATATTAATTTAAATTCAATATATATATAGTTTTGGAATGCTTGCAAAATACAATGCATCTGTTATGTCATTTGTAGTTGAAAAATATGAAAAAAAAATTTAAAAAATCATAAGCAAGTTTCATAATTCTAAAGTCATAATAAATTAGCAAATCATGATAAAACAGAAGGTTCGTACCAGAAAATAAAAAACTATTTTAACTATTTCAATATAAATAGTTTAAAATACAAAGCAGCTCCTCTTAATGTATTTTTGCGAGTGATAAAAACGAAAAGTACGATAACTTTTTAAAGTGTCTCAACTTCATTCGCTATAGAAAAAAATGCATTATTTTTATGTTCTTTAGTTATTTCACTTAAATGTAGTATTTACAAGATAAAATTTATATTTAAAACAAAAGATTAATAATAATATAAAGCTGTTTGTAGAAAATGCAACACCATGCAGGTATCATCGGAGTTAAATGAAATTAAATACACAAGTGACTTGTATTAGTACAAAAAAATGGCGAAATTTTCAAAGCAAAAAAACAATATTAAGACCTCACAGGACTCTTAAAGTTCAATGTTTTCGATTTTTGAAAAAAAAAAAATATGTTAATGCCTCAACGTTTCTGAGCATTTTGCTACCAAATTTTGTACATACTGTAAAAACTTCCGAAGTTATTAAGAAATAACTGATAAAACGTAACAAAAACTTGCATGTGTCACACCCACTTTTGAAAGCTGACAGAACACATTCCAAACATTTTAATATTTAGCGGATTAATTTTAGTAAAAGGGCCACGTCTAATATCGAATTAATTCTGTACGGGAGTAGCACGATTGCAACTCAACTTTTAACTTTGCTTTAACTAAGCGGGATTGTTTATTTATATTTCGATCTTGGATTTGCATTTTTTTTTCATTTGTAATTAAAAGAAAGTGATTATGGATGTTCCGTTCAAAAAGTGGTCATCTGGAAAGAAACTAAAGAATAAAAGATTTCAAGGAAACAGGTACGTAAAGAAATCTTTTTCTGAAAAAGGAAATATTTTGTTTCAAAATATATCATCTAACAAAAATTCATCTTCGCCAAAGAAAAAAAAAAACGAGTGCACACAAGAATTTGCAGACGTTTGAAAACGATGCTTGCCTTGAATTTGAAGGTTATAGGCTAATCGATATAAGTTTATTATTTTTCCAAATAGAAAATTACTTTGTTGCTCTGCGTGCGATGGGAAAATAAAAATGAGTGCAAAATCAACTGTATGATTGTCCTTGACATTTTTATTCACATTCAGAAAACGTAGCATTGAAAAAAATTTAATTCCTGCGAATTTATTGGCACAAAAAAATATACCGAAAACCAATAGACAGCCTGTTTTAGCAAAGCGATATATAGGCCAAGGACTGTCTTCTCTCGAGACGTCTTGTTCTCTTATGTGTTTGCCGAATCCAGCGTCTCAGAAAGCTTACGACAGAATGAATGCTAAGATAGCAGATGTAAGTGAAGCGCTTGCAAAAGCATCGATGCAGAAAGCGGCTGCAGAAGAAAAAACCACTGATGACACCGCAAATTCTATTGTAGTTAGAGGTGATGGGACGTGGAGAGAGAAAACCCGTGGGCATACATCTTTTATTGGAGTGTGCACTTTGATTGGAGCTGACTGCGGGAAAGTCCTCGACATAGAAGTGATGTCCTTTTATTGTAAAGGATGTGGCTCCGATAAGGGGCCAAAGTTTGGACCAAAATATAGTGTTTTTTTGGCTAAAGACCAAACTTTCTGCAAAAAAAACCATAACGGGTCTGCTAGAGGAATGGAAGTCAGCGAAATGCAGAAATTTTCCCCCCGATTGGAACAAAAACATGGTTTGAAAAATACCAGTGATACATAGGTGATGGTGATTCAAATACATTTTCATCTATTGCCGAAAAAAAAACCATATAAGGATAGTGTTCCGATTGAAAAAATAGAGTGTGTGGGTTATGTCCAAAAGCGAATGGGTAGCAGCTTAAAGAAGTTAAAAGCTTTATTGGGCAAAAAGAAGCTTTCAGATTGGAAAACATTTGATGGGAAAGGTCGTCTAACTGATGCTGTTATAAGCAAATTGATGACTTATTATAGTTATGCTATTCGTGCCAATTCCTAAAATGTGAATGAGATGAGGCAAGCTGTCTGGGCTGTTTGGGCTCATACATCCAGCACAGATGAAGAACCGAAACATTGGTTTTGCCTTAAAGGCAAAAATAGTTGGTGTAAGTACAATGTTTCAGTTCACAACAATGCAGTGAATGAATTTTCTCACAAGAACACCTTACCAAAAGCAGTTTCTGAAGTGATTAAACCTGTTTTTAAAGATTTATTACTCATGAAATTGTTAAGAATGTGTTTGGAGGAAAATCTCAAAATACCAATGGGTCAATCAATTCACTAATTTGGAAGTATAGCCCGAAAATGATTGGATCAGGAATTAATGTTACAAAAATAGCTGCATTTATAGCTGCATGTGAGTACAATGATTGAAGTAAGAACAGAATTGATATGATGGGTTCTTTGCATTTAAAAATAAATAAAAGAAATATTTTGAATTGTGTGAATGTTCACAAAGTGCGTAAGTCAATGGCTAAGAGACAAGTTTCCAAAACCTCCTTTGAAGCTCGTAAAGCTAAAAAACTTAAGATACTTAAATAAAATGAACAATTTAAGTTTGCAGAGGGCAATATTTATACTTCTGGGGCTTTTTGATGCATAATGGTATGTTTAATTTTGTTTTTTGTTATTTTTTTTATCTTTAACTTCATTTTTCTCAAAATGAAAGATTTTGGCTTCCACGCAGGATTTTTCAAAAACTATTTATCATACCATTATGAAATTTCATACACATGTTCAAAGTAAGGTTCTTTATAACTTACACAAAAAATTTCAAACAAGTTTTAATAGAATTTTTTTTATTTGAGATTTAATTGAATTTTTTCATAAAATTTTAATTTTCTTCAGAATTGTATTTAAAAAATATTTTTTCTCTCTAAATGTTTTAAAAGTTAGTAAAGTTCAAACGGGAACATATTTATACCAAATAAAATTAATTTTGTAAATTTTAATGAATTTTGTACTTTAGAATCCTGCGCGAGGTGTAAAATACTAACTTTCATATTTTTGAGAAATTGCCAAATGTTTATTTCTTTAAAACTTTTTAATTTTTTATTCAAATTTTCTGAAATTATTAGAAAGAATGTGCATATATGGGATACGCATGTAGTAAAAAATTTGAAATTATTGTTTTGTTATATTGCTAAGTTACATTGTTTTTTTTTTTAAAAAAAAAAAGGTGTTTTTTCCAGTTCACGACTAACGTTTAAGAGTCCTGAGACCTTTTAAGTGTCCGAAATCCATATTTGGTGTAGCCACCATGCACTACAATAAGTGTTGCTATACGATTTGACAGGGAGTCAAACAGATTTTGAGTGTCTGCTTGTGAAAGAGAATTTTATATTGCTTGTATGCACAGCGAAAGTTCGTCTTTGGAAGTTGCAGGACGCGGATCACGAGCGAGACTCCGACCATCCTAATTCCACGCGTGATTAATAAGCGATATATCCGGAAAATAAGCAGGCCAAGGAAGAAGTTGCATGTGTTGGGCTGAACAGAAGTCTCGAATAGACTTCGCAACATGTGGGTGTGCATTATCCTATTGAAAGATAGTTCCAGGGATCCCTTAAAGGAAGGGAACGACTTAGGGGTGTAGCACTTCATGGACGTACCTGTTTCTATTGAGATTGCCCTCAATTCGTAGCAAATTGGATCGCCCATAATACGAAATCACACCCCAAACCATAACACCGGGTGTTAGGCTACTATGTTGTTTGATAACGTACTCTGGAAGACAGCGTTTACCGGTATAGTGTCTAACACAAATGCAGCCATCATGGTCTCAAAAATTGAAGCGTGATTCATCTGAAAAGGCAACATGATGCCAATCATCTTACCAGGCTCTGTGCTCATGAGACCACGGCAGACGCAGCCGTCGTTGGTTTGCCGTGTAAAGGCACCCTTGCACGCAGTCCACGGTGCAGCAGACGTCGACGAATTGACGAAGGCGACATTAAAACACCTGTAGCAGTAGACCAACGTGAAGCCAATTACCTGGATTAAGCTGTAAGATCATTCAACGCCTTGCGCAGCAGGTGTCGATCATCGCGCGCTAGCGTCACCTTCCGTCGTCCACTACCAGTTTCTCGAGTTGTTTAGTGCTTGTCGGTCCACTTCTTCCTAATTCCATCACTCAGGAACTGTTCCGCTGCATACGAGCTTCTATTGCACGATAGGAAAATGTGATAATTTATATAATGTTATAATTTATAAGTTACAAGTTATTTTTTCGTGATATTTAAACTTTCAAAAAAAACTGGCAAATAAAATAAAGAAACACTTGAGTTTTCTCTCTGTTTTTAAAATTTCTAATACCGGTACAAAAACCGGTATCCTGTATTAAGATCTAAAAATTTACCGAATACCTATATTGAACTTTTGGTCCGATATTGCAATCCCTAATATATATATTAGGGATTGCAATATCGGCAAGCAAATTTTCTTGATATAGAAATTAAATTAAATGATAATAAAATAGTTACTAATATTTATGATAAACGAGAAGACTTTAATTTCTATGTTATAAAAGTACCGCATTGGGCGAGTAATGTGCATGTATATATATTCTTGTTCTTAATTAGACACTGCGCAATAAATTTCTAGTTTCTAATAAATCAGAAAAAATAAAAAACTATAAACATTTTACTAAATACTGTTTAATTCAAAACTACCCAATTAATTTTATTAATAGATATTTAAATAAAGAAATTCTCTAAATAGTAAGGATTAAATTTCCATAGTTTTAACAGGTTAATATTATAGATTTATTAATCTTCCTAAATAGTTTTAAATACCCCTGATTTCTAGTTTTAGATAAAATCACTTTTTTAAAATTTTTTATAACTTTTAAATCATATTAAGAGTCTCTAAGTTAATGGTAGTATGTTAACAACTCTTATTTTATTATTTCTATTCTTTTCATACTTTTGCTACGTGCTATTTTTCAGCCAATCCTTTGTTTTGAAATTGTATTTGGGTCCAGAATCTGCCAATAACTTGTTTATTGTACTCAGATTTAACGCGGGCTCTGCGTTTCAGTATGCAATTTTTAGGTAAGTTACCTTTTTCTTATAATGGATTTAGATTTCCAATCCATTATTTCCAAATGGTATTTGCTTGGTATTATTAACAGAAAGTGGGAAGGTTGGCTGGCCAAAAAACATGTTCAACCCCACTTTTATACAGAGAAAAATTTTTAAGAAATTTTTTTTTGTATACAAGCTGTCCTAAGTCAGCAATGTTGATAATACTGAAGCATCCATTCTTTTATATTTTGCTCTGTTATTTCAATTTTTCATATCTCCTTTTAAATTCTGTTGTCTTGTTATCTAGCAATTGCTATTCTTTTGAGTATTAATCATGTTAATTCATCTCTCTCTTGTAGAGAAATTTTGATTATATATATAATTAAAATGTCTCTACAAGAGAGAGAGATAAATAAACATGATTAAAACTGGAAAGAATTGAAATTGCAAAATAACCAGACAACAGAATTTAAAAGGAGATATAATGGTATTCTGGTCTGTTTGTTAATAATGTTTGGTGTTGACTTGAAACATAAGCCCAGTGGCTGAATGGTTAGTGCATCGCGCTTCCACACCACAGGTCCGAGGTTCAAACCCCGGGCTGGGCAAGGTTGACTCAGCCTTTCATCCCATCAGTGGGATGATAAAATGAGAACCAAGCTTACTTGGGGACCAAACACTGGGGGTTTCGCTTCAGGCTGACCACCTGATCGGAACATCTGCTCATGCACCCCAGCGCCCAATGGTCACGTATACTGAGATGGGCACAGTAGGCCTTGGCCCTCTTGGGCTGTTGCGCCACTGAGTTAGTTTGAGAGTTGACTCGAAACACAATATATATATTGTGTTCCAAACCAACACTAAACATTATTTAAAAACGGTTTTTATACAGCAAGCTATCTACAGGTTCTTTCGCAAAGAGAAAACAATGCCAAGTGCAAATCTAAGTGGCTTATACTTATGTCTAGATGTCTTAAGTATCCTTCTTAGGGCGAAGTTATATTTGTAAGTTAAGCATGACATATAAAGGTAATAAAAATTAATGGTTGTGGATTTAAAGTATACTGCTTGGGGCCATCTGTTCCTCGAAAGAAGTGCTAATCTAATATTGTTACGTAATTTTTTGCATAGATGAAGTACACTGTTAAAAATATCAAAATAATTTTTTAATGGGCTGCGGATTGGTATTTTTACCATTGCATATATAGTACATCCCCAAAAGCTGGTATCACTCTTTAGTGCGGTGCCGTATAGGCGGATACCAATCATCGCAGTTAATTTTGACGCACATTTTCCTCCACAGATTAAAGCACCTGAGCGAACTTGTACCAGGATTTAATTTTGCAAAGAGCGCCCAAGCCAAACAGACACTCAAGGGATCTTTTACATGTCATATAACCATACGACATGGCCGCTGTCGATTTTCTGCATCAATAAAATCCACCGACTTGGGTCGAGATTGAACCCGCAACCTTGTGTGCAGAAGGCCAACGACAAATCAACCACGCCACCCAGCCGGCAAATATCAAAATAAAGACACTTATAAAATGAAATGATTAATAAAAGGAAAAGGGTTTATAACAACTTATACGCTATTCAACACACCAAACAATATTCCTTTCATACGCATTATAAGAGTATAAGAGCTCTTTAATTAATTTTTAGTCGGAAAATTGGACTGATTTCCAGAAAGAAGACTATTGTTACGTAGATCGAGGTTCGAGGATTTTATGCAAAATCAGTCGTAAATAACAAAGCAATTCCTTAAGAGCGGTGAGTATTTATTGGCGTAAATCAATCCTTGAAAATACAGGATTCAACAGCAAAATTCGCAGAATAATTAACAGAAGGATTTCACACCTTCAACAGTACTCAGACACAATAAGCAGTGTCTAAAATTCACGTATGTAAATGACTATTCACAAGCACAGCCGAGCTTATCAAATTCAAGGCAAGTCTTCTAATCGCTAATCAAAACAGTGCTCACTACTCGTTGGTTAAAATCAGACTGACCGTTGCGGCGAGTCTCTCTCTATTTATTGCAGAGGCCGAAAATTGTGGAAAGATGCTGTCGCGCCACAGATCGTGAAATTAGTGGATTTCTCTACTAATTTCTAGAAGAATCCAGAGGGTCCCGAACTCGCCAACATGGTCGCCAAAGTCGCCAACATGATCGCCAAAGTCGCCAAATTGGTCGCCAAGGTCGCCAAATTGGTGGCCAACTTGGTCGCCAAAAATGATGCCAACTTGGCTCTATCGCCATTATTTCGCCAGGTTCCCATTGAATCGCCATCATAACGTAAGGGACGGCGTTGCTTGTGAATATAGCATAGAGTAATATAAAGGCATTGCACATCCAAATACAAATTATTTACATTATTTTATACAAAATTCGTAACATTGCGCCCTCCTCAAAGACTGCACTTCCCGGGCAGTACAATCCCTGAGTAAGAGGCATCTATTTACAGACATAACCTATTCACATAATAATCGAATATAAAGTAACAAATACTCAACAGCAAAAAGCAAATAAACTCAAAATACAAACATAAATTAAAACACTAAAATAAAACTAAGAAATTAGAAAAGAGTTAAATAAATCACATTATTTACAAAATAATTTGTGACCATGGTCTGAACTTAGGTACCTTATTCTCCTTCGGCAAGGTAAGGGGCTAGCCTATTATAATGTATTACCTTCGGTTTTGTGTGTGGTGATTTCTGTATCCGAACCACAACGTCATTCAGTCTTTTTAGGACTGTGTCAGGACCTTCCCAGTTGGTCTGCAGCTTCGGAGATAGTCCTTTGCGACGTTTCGGATTCCATAACCACACTTTGTCGCCTTCGTTAAAGTCGTGTCCGGTTCCTCTTGCGTCGTATCGGGTCTTCATCTTCTCTGAAGCCATGCCGATTCTTTCCCTAGCCAAATGATGCATTTCCTCCATCCGTGCCTGGAGTTTCTCGACATACTCCTCAGGCGCCAAAGGAGCATCTGGTGGCCGGCTGAACAAGAGATCTGCAGGCAAACAATCACGTCCGAAGAGCATCTGGGATGGGGAATAGCCAGTGGTCTCGTGGACGGCACTCCGGTAGGCAAGTAGAAAAAGAGGCAGTTTCTGGTCCCAGTCCTGTTGATTACTGGATACCAGGAGAGAGAGGCTGTTCAGGATGGGGTCCGATTGAACCTCTCTACCATGCCGTCAGACTGAGGATGTAAAGCTGTTGTCCGGGTTTTGTCAATGCCGAGTATCTCACACAATCTCTTGCAAAATGCAGAATCAAAGTTCCTTCCCTGATCGGAGTGCAGTTGTAGAGGAACTCCGTATCTTGAGATCCAATGTTGAACTAGAACCTCTGCAACAGTCGGGGCCTCTTGGTCGGATATAGGATAGGCTTCAGGCCACTTAGTGAAGTAGTCTATGACAACCAGGATGTTGTTGTTGCCGTCTGATGATCTCGGAAGTGGGCCTAAGATGTCGAAAGCTGTTCGTTCGAAAGGCGCTCCCACATTATACAGCTGGAGTCGTCCTGTCGTGCGTTTTCTTGGACCTTTACGTGCAGCACAGGGATCACATGTATGACATCACTTCTCGACGTCACTCCGCACATTGTTCCAGTAGAAGCGCTCTCGGTCTTTTTGTAAGGTCTTCATAACACCAAAATGACCACCAGTTGGACTGCCATGGAGTTCGCTTAGGACTGTCGATATTCTTGTCTTTGGGAGAATTAATTGCCACCTGAATGCTTTTCCGTCGTCAGACTCCCATTTTCGATATAAAACACCATTTCTCAGGTGCAGAGAGTCCCAAAGAGCCCAGTAACGCTTCATTGTAGGATGGAAAGAGGCGATGTCTTGCCAGCTGGGCTTTTCATCAGATGACTCTTTGAATTCTATTACTGGTTTAATTTCAGGATCAGCCAGCTGATCTTTTCGGACGCTCTCGTCACACCACGGGTCCAATTCCGATGTTGATGGCGTTGTAACTTGGCGGACTACTGGATCTATTTCGCCAAATTTCTTTTCGACTCTTGAGCTCTCAGGACAGGGTCTTCTCGAAAGATCGTCTTTATTTCCGTGTGCTGATCCTTTTCTGTGGCGAATTTCTACGTCATACTCCTGCAGTTATTGTATCCACCTGGCTATTTGGCCTTCTGTATTTTTAAAATTCAGTAGCCAGGTCAATGATGCATGATCTGTTCGAAGTAGGAATCGTCTACCGTAGAGGTAAGGATGGAAGTGCTCCACGGCTCTTACGATAGCAAGCAGTTCCTTCCTAGTTCCACAGTAGTTTCTTTCTGGTCTGGACAGACACTTACTAAAATAGGCGATGACATGCTCCTGACCATCTATTTCTTGGGACAATACAGCTCCGATGCTCTCACAACTTGCATCTGTATCCAGAATAAACTGTTTCCCAGTTTCAGGATATGCCAGGATTGAAGCAGATGTTAGTGCGTCCTTGAGCTTGTTAAAGGTGTTGCTACACTCGTTCGTCCAGATGAATTTTTGTTTTGCTTCGGTCAGCTTATGGAGTGGTCTGGCGATTGTTGAGAAATCTTTCATGAATTTCCGGTTATACGTACATAAGCACAAAAGAATACGGAGCTGGTGAACATCCGTCGGGCTTTTCCAGTTTTTCACAGCCGAGACCTTACCCGGGTCTGTTCTTACACCTTCCGCTGAAATAATATGCCCGAGATAGGTGACTTCACGCCGGAACAGGTGGCACTTGGATGGACTTAACTTGAGGTCATCTTCTTTCAGCTTTTGAAGCACACGCCTAATATTGTTAAAATGTTCTTCGAAGGAACGCCCCACGATTATGATGTCATCAAGATAAACCAGGCAGGCCTCGTACGAGAGTCCTCCGAGAACTGTTTCCATAAGGCGCTCGAATATTGCAGGTGCATTACACAAGCCGAAAGGCATAACTTTAAATTGCCAGAGTCCTTGTCCAGTGGTGAAGGCTGTCTTTTCTTTATCGTCAGGGTGGATATCTACTTGCCAATACCCACTCTTGAGATCTAGGGTAGAGAACCAGGTAGTGCCAGCGAGTGTATCAAGCGTGTCATCTATTCTTGGAAGAGGGTATCTGTCCTTCTTGGTCACGTCATTCAGCGGACGATAGTCCACACAAAATCTGGTACAGCCATCTTTCTTCTTGACCAAGACAATGGGAGATGCCCAGGGACTTGATGACGGCTCAATGACATCATTATCTTGCATGTCTTTAATGAGTGTTTGGACTTCTTCCTGTTTAGCAAACGGCAGTCGTCGGGGATGCTGCTTAATAGGAGAATGCTCTCCCGTATCAATTCGGTGCTGAGTTAGTCTAGCTCTTCCAAAGTCCTCAGATGTTCTTGAAAAAAGGGTTTGGAATTCTGAAATCAGCTCTCCTGCAGCACATCTCTGTTTCTCGTCTAAGTCCGTGTTTCGTAGTAAATCCCTGACTAGATCCTCTGAAGAAAGGTTTTGGCTTTTGCACTTTCGGTCAACACATGTGACAGGAGCACAAGCTGCTATTACCTCTTCTTCCTGGATAGTTCTGGTCTTATCACTGATGTTAGCCACTCTTACTGGGATGACTGCCTTCGAAAGGTTTACTACCGACGAAGCTATCAGTACTCTTGCCTTTGCACTGTCCGGGTCAGGATAATCAATTAGGCCGAATCGGAATTTCCTATTTTCTTCTACTAAACAGGTATTATGCATTCAGTTCTTGGTGATAGTGAGATGTCGGATTTTGCTATAATTTTCTGGTTGGATTCAAACTGAGTTTGTAAGCCAAAAAGAGTGACGTCTTCAAATTTTGAATGCATATTGCTATTTTCAAAGTCCAGTTTGAAGTCATTATTCTTCAGAAAATCTAGTCCCAGGATACAGGTATCTGTAATATCTGCTACATATGCCGTATGGCGATAATCAATATTTCCAAACCTTAGAGTGATATTTGCTTTCCCATGTACACAAATCTTTTCACCAGTCACTGTTTGCAAGGAAACGCAGAGTGGCGTCCAGATAATTTTAACTTTGGAGTTTCGAGCCAAATCTTTCCTGATTATTGACATATTGGCTCCAGTATCGACAACCATACGGCACGAGATATTATTAATTTGTCCAATCACATAAAGTCCATTTTCACCGCCATTCACTGCAGTAATTTGGAGAATCTTGTGATGGGGCTTTTCATTATCTGGCGAACTCCGCCCCGCGAGATGGCCATATCCTAGTTTTCTTGCTTTGAAGAAGAGAATGAACTCTCTTCTTTTCTTGCTCGGGGGCAGTTATTTCTCAGATGTCCCGCTCTTCCACATCCTCAGTACTTGAAGTTGCGTTTCTCTTGTTTCTGGCGTTTAGCCATTAAAGTTTGCATTTCTTCTCTCAGTTTTCCATGTCGTTTATCCATGGAGATTCAGAGGGCGCATCTTCAGTCACTCTAGCTCCCCGAATGTAATGGCGGTCTCTGCGACAGGCTTCAGTGGCGGCCTCTAATTTCAAGGCATATAATAGGGCAGATTTTAGGTCTTGAACATCTGCCATTCTTATAGCCTTCTGAATTTCTCCATCCTTCAGTCCATCCACGAAATGTTGCAGGTAAACTATTTCTCGCACATTTGCTGGCTGGTCGAAGAAAACCAAGTTGGCAAGCCTTTCTATTTTGGAGGCATACTCCTGCAAATTTTCTCCGGTTTTCTGGAGTCTTGTTTTCATCTGCAAGCATGCGTAGTCTTTGGAGTATTTCTGACCGAACCGAAGATCCAGAGCATTATAGAGGGAGTACAAATTTAGCCGCTCTGTGTCAGGAAGAGTCTGCAGTATTTCAGCGGCTTCTCCTCTAAGGGATGCTGCAAGCTGATATGCTTTGACGCTTTCAGTCTATCCATTAGCTTCTGAAATTATGGAAAATTGAGTTTTGTATACCTCCCAGTCAGGGGAGGTTCCTTCCGTCATAGGTGGACAGTTTCGCCGATATTGGAGAGGCAATCAGAGGCAGTGGAGAAGTAGACACATTTGCTGGAGCTGCAGGCACAAATTTGCTTTCGTTCGAAGTGTTTCCGTTCGCTAGAAGATTCTTTTCAAGATCTACTCGCTGCGATACAAGGCTAAAATTTCCAGCCACTTCTTCAATTCTTTCTTCAACCTGCTCTTTAACCTTTTCTATTTTCTCTTCCACTACTGCGTTTCTTCTTCCATTTTTCCGGCTATTCTTTCCTCCACACTGTTGATTTTCTCCTCAAAACTGTCAATTTTCTTTTCTAGAGAATTCTTTAGATCTTCTTGACATTTTTGTATAGTTTCCAGACCTTTCTCCATTCTATCTTTTAACTCATTCTTTGTCACTTCTTGGCTTCTCTGCCTATCTTCCAGACCTTTCTCCATTCTCTCTTTAGTCTCTTCTTGACTTTTCTGCATATCTTCCAGACCTTTCTGCATTTCTTGTTGGCCTTTCTCCATTCTCTCTTTAGTCTCTTCTTGGCTTCTTTCAACATTTCCAATGCTGCTTTTCAAGGCATTGATGCCTTCCATCAGAGCCTTCAGTTGCTCATCCATCGCTCTTGTTATTGGCATAAAATCCCGCTTCTGACACTAAATTGTTACGTAGATCGGGATTCGAGGATTTTATGCAAAATCAGTCGTAAATAACAAGGCAATTCCTTAAGAGCGGTGAGTATTTATTGGCGTAAATCAATTCTTGAAAATACAGGATTCAACAGCAAAATTCGCAGAATAATTAACAGAAGGATTTCACACCTTCAACAGCACTCAGACACAATAAGCAGTGTCTAAAATTCACGTATGTAAATGACTATTCACAAGCACAGCCGAGCTTATCAAATTCAAGGCAAGTCTTCTAATCACTAATGAAAACAGTGCTCACTACTCGCTGGTTAAAATCAGACTGACCGTTGCGGCGAGTCACTTTCTATTTATTGCAGAGGCCGAAAATTCTGAAAAGATGCTCTCACGCCACAGATCGTGAAATTAGTGGATTTCTCTACTAATTTCTAGAAGAATCCAGAGGGTCCCGAACTCGCCAATGTCGCCAACATGATCGCCAAAGTCGCCAAATTGGTTGCCAACTTGGTCGCCAAAAATGATGCCAACTTGGCTCTATCGCCATTATTTCGCCAAGTTCCCATTGAATCGCCATTATAACGTAAGGACGTTGCTTGTGAATATAGCATAGAGTAATATAAAGGCATTGCACATCCAAATACAAATTATTTATATTATTTTATACAAAATTCGTAACACTATCATCACTTTTAGAATTTACTTTTCACAACACATATAATTCGATGTAATAAAACTTTCACAATATTCACTTTTACTTAAAATCATCACATAAAATATTTTGAATGTATCCGTTATTAATTTCATAGATACAAATTCTTCTCTGTTTCTTACATTTCACAAATTCACTAATATACATCGCATTATACTTTTTCTCTTCAAACACATCTCTAACAAATTTGCGTGATGAAATCACAGATGTTCAGGGATGTCTAATATGAAAACAAAATAGGTATATAGATCACTCTAAATAAGTTTGTCCTCTTAATTTCTCCAAACAGATACAAAATTCAAAATGATTGAATTCCCTTCTATCCACTGTAAAATTTCCAAAAATAAGCTTTAAGTTGTTAAATTAATTTAAACTTAGACAGGACAATTTCGAGAAATAGTGATTCTTGATATGTGTGGCCAGCATATTATAACACGCAATTTCAAAATGAGAAAAAGATTAACAAAACTTCAAAATGCAAAAAAAAAAAAAATAAATAAATAAAATTAGCATAATTTTAAAATGAAAAAAAAAATTAATTTAAATTGAATAAAGTTATTGATGAATAAAATAAATGACTAAATAATAAAATTCAGTGGAGAAAAAAGTACGCAATGTGACTAATTTTTTTCTCGTAACAATCGATATCATTAGTATTAGTACATTAGAGTCGTTTCTCAAATAGCTAACTTTATCTCTTTCAACCTTAAAACACCAATAACTATCATAAATGATAACTCACTTAACATTTTAATATAAAATAATGAAGTACATTAACCCTTCTCAAAAATTTTATATAATAAAACACACACACACTACTTTCTCTTTTAAAATATAAACAATACACTTAGCAAAATATACTATAGAAATTTAATATCATATTTGCATTACTCTTCCTCTCCGAAAAGTCTTGTTAAACAAAACTCAGTCACTTCTATATTATTAAATGTAAACTAATAATTTCACTGAACACTATTTCTTACAGGTAGAGATTTTTGGTTCACGGTAATCCATATTTTGTTGTCCGTTGATTTGATTTTGTAATTTCTTCGATGATGCTCCTTCATTATTGGATTCATTGTTGATTCTTCAATATTGAATTCCAAGTTTGTCCTTCAGTAATTAACAACAACAATTATATTAAGTAAACAAAAAAAATGGCATCAGAATAATAGACTAGATTCAACACCTAGAAAGAGAAGAGTGGCGAGAAAGTGTTTTATCCAGTGTTAAAATTGCAAGACTGGTAGGTAGTTCAGTGACTGGAGACTGAAAGTTTGGTTTAAAATTTTTGAAGACAAATTTAATTATAAACAAACCAGGAAGAAGCCGAAAAAGTTGCACCCCATCTGTACATAACAGAAAAACTGAAATACTATGTCTCCAATACAATGTCATCAGAAGTCATTTGAATGATGCTGGTGTTTCTGTCAATCCAAAAACAATCAGGAGAAGATTAGCAGATGTTAGAGTAAGAGGTAGAATTTCACGAAAAAGACCTTATATTAATTTACATCAGCGCTAAAAATTACTACAGTGGTCAAAGGAACACATTAATTAGACAAATGATTAGTGGTCACATGGATAGATAAATCTAAGATATCGTTATTCCATTGTGGTGACCAAAAATATGCAAGTCGTAGAATAGGAGAAATATAACATCCTGATTGCTTCCAGCCACCTCTGAAGTACCCGCGTAGTTGAATTATTCAAATATACATATCGGCAGATGGTATGAGTTGCCTTCATATTAATGGGACAATGTATGTCAGAAAATACATTGACATCATTCTAGAGCCCAGACTGCTTCTATCAAGGTTCTATTTACCAACAATGCTTCATTTATTTTTCAGCAAAATGCTGCTCCTTGCCACAAGATAGTCGAAACACTGGTTCTCAAACTAAGTTTTATCTTGTTGTCTTATCTAGGAAACAGTCCAGACCTCAATCCTTCTGAAAGCTTGGGGGCACCGTTTGAAAACTTTTGTCCAAATGAGGTACCCATGAAATAAAAAGAAACTGATTGAGAATATAATTGTTTCCTGACTTCTGTAATAATGAAGTAAGAGCTTAAAACTATTTTCAGGTAAATGAAACGTTGATGTGAAGAAATAAAAAATAAAGGCTACCGCACTAAGCACTAAAAACTCACTGCTATTATCAGTACCTAATGTATTTTGATAGTTATTGCAGCATAACTATTTTCGTGTTTCAAATATTTAAACTTTGTTTTTTGTATTGAATGTAGTATTAAATTATCTTTAAAATGATATAAAAGACTTTGCATTTTGTACAACAAAACATTTTCTATAAACATACAAGTTTTAAAAAACATAACACAAGTTTAAGAAGTGTGTCCACAATTTTTCCCACAGCTGTATAGATATATTCTCGGACCTTATGATTTACCGAACACCTATTTAATGTATTTTTCTCTTTTGCCAGTTAAAATGAAGGGGGAAAAAACCTTATTTAACGAAAAATAAACCTCGAATTAAGGAATTTTTCCAACAGCTGAAAAATAATTTTTAAATATTAATTTTTATAAGAAAATAGTATTTTATATTTTCAAATGACATATTCTTTTCGCTCAAAAAGGAAAAACTCTCTTCTCGTAAGCAACAAATTTTGACAGAAAGGGCAGCATACCATTATTACACTTTATAGGTGCAGATTAGCCATGAGTGTAACCTATCATTTCAGTTTTGAATACAACAGTAAATTACTTTCTAATCTCATCCCAATCCTCAACAAAGGGAGCATTGTAGGATTTTAACAATTTGAAAACACTTTATGACGAACTAACTATCCGTGAAACTGAAATTGAGGCAATTGTGGATTTATTGAAGCCAATGAATGGCGACTCTGATGTAGAAATTTATAATGCAATTCCTATCAAAACTTTTATACACTCATGTCCATAAATTAAGGATAATGAAGTTCAGGCAAAGAAAGAGACATAAGCAAAACAAATTTGACTTATTTGTAAATCCTATTTATTAAACAAAAGGTAAAGAGCAAAAAAGATGCTATGTGTTTGACATAATTAATAAAAATTGCGATTTTTACTCCCTGGAGCAAATTTCAAAAAAATTTTATTTACAAAAAACAGTATAACATGGTTAGTATGATGGTTAATACGGAGTATGTCTCCCGGACGATGCAATACAGGCCTTACAACGCCTACGCATGCTGAGTATCAAATTATCAATTTGATCTTGAAGAATATTACACCACTCATCAAGCCCTGCCCTCCGAAGTTCCGGTGGAGAAGTAGGAGGGGGTTGACGGGCTGCAATTCGTCAGCCAAGCATATCCCACACCTGCGCTATTGGATTCAAGTCCTGTGAGTGTGCTGGTCAATCTATACGAGTGATATCCTCCAATTGAAGGCATTCGTCTACAATGTTTGCATTGTGAGGACGGGCGTTGTCATCCATAAACAGAAGTTCAGCACCCATGGCGCCCCGAAACAAACGTACATGTTGTTCCAGAATGACATCCCGATAGATGTGGCCTGTCAGCGTTACACTCTGAACATGCAGGTCAGTTCTGGAACGAAGAATAATTCCTCCCCAAACGAGCCATCCTGCACCACCGTAACGATGTCGTTTAATGGTGTTCTCTTGGTGGTAACGGGTACCTGGCGCTCGCCATAGGAAAGTCCGCCTAGAATCAGACTGCAAACTAAACCTAGACTCGTCGTAAAACATCACCCAAGACTATTGTTGCGGTGTCCACAATGCATGCTCTCTACTCCAGGTTAATCGCAGGCGACAGTGAGTTGCGGTAAGGGGAACACATATGACAGGCCTACAAGCATAAAGACCAATGTGCCCTAAGCGTCTGTACACGGTCTGCCTTGAAACTGTCGTACCAGTAGCTGAATAGAGATAACAAGACAAGTCTGATGCTGTGCTCCGTCTGTTTCTTTTGGCAGTAACTACCAAATACCGGTCCTCATTCGGCGTTGTAACTCGGGGGCGACCTGTGCTGTAACATCTACTCACATTACCATCATCTTGGAATCGTTGCCAAAGCCTGGAGATGACACTCTGGGCGATTCGAATTTCCTCGGATACTTCCAACTGGGTACGTCCACTTTCCGGTCGTCCGATAATTCTACCACGTCAACAATCATCCAGATGCTTCCTTTGTGTCATAACTATGCAGTTATTGCACAGAAAGGGTTTTAAAGTGCTTGTGAACAATTTTACTTCTTTGCCACCATTCCTTATATACCCCTCTCTTACACTCTCGTCATTGTGACGTACTTTCCGCGCCATCTGGTGGTTTCCTGTAATTTGCATATTTATCTTCAAGATGTGTGTAATAATTCTACAGGTGAATTTTTTTTATTTTAGAGTTCAATTTCTGTGTGATTCTGAATTATCCTTAATTTATTTACATGAGTGTATTTTCTAGTGCTTTACATTGTTTGTAAACTGTGAAAACGTACCTTATGAACCCAAAAGACCCAGACGCCAAGCGTTACGCATTCGGAGTGTCCCGAGACATACATTAATATGATATTAATACCCGTTTTCAACAATGACAAACTACACATCTCTGGCGAGACTTTCCAACAGTTTTCGATACGTAGCCATAGAAATAAACTTGGGCCATAGGAAACCTAGATAGACGTACTCACGGTTTCATAGAAATTAATTTTAGACCATGGTCAAATAACGAGGGTGACATCCGAACTGGCATTTCCCTCTCCTAACGCTAACGTCACACCAACGGGAGAAACTTTGAACCTCAAATTATTTAACGAGCATCGGCGTCCTTTTCACGGTGGGTCTTCAGCAGTTCTAGGTTTGAACTGATGACGTACCAGCCACGAGTCCGTAATCTGGACTAATAGCCCTCGCAGCTGAGCTGAATGCTTGAGTGAGTGAATATTAACGTTGCACTATTCAGTTATACCCGAGAGTCTTTAGTGACGAACCTCGTTATTTTGAACCATGGTCAAGTGTCGAGGACGATACCTGAGCTGGCATCTCCTCTTCTACCACGCCTACGGGTGGCCGTTTGAGCCTCGACAACTCACATCGGGGCCCTCTGAAGGGAGGGTCTTGTGCGGTACTAGGCTCGGCTCATGATGTGCCAGCCACGAGTCCGTGACCTTGACCACCAGGCTACCATGGTCTCCCAGCACAGCTGAAATGAATGCCGTTAGTAAGGATGTTCGAATTGGCTTGTTAACTCAGGACTCTGAAACGTCCTTACCACTCTTTGAACACACATTATGTCAGACGTTGTTTGTGCAAATCATAATGTGTGAATGGAGGAGTTACCTGCTGAAAAACAAATGGGTTTTCCCCCAAATGCTGTCATATAGTTGGGAGAGCAGCATTCTCTAAAATGTTCACATATAACTCAGACATTTTTTAACCTCAAGAAACGAAGTGATGCATGGGAAAATAAACCCCACAGCATAATACATGACCATCCAACTTTACACTCGGCATGACGCAATCACTTAATGTCATCCGCCACACCAATGCACTTCCAATTGACAGCTAAATAGGGAAAAAAAATACATGATTTGAGTTCAAATCGGCGTAAGCCGGATTGGTTTCTATCTTTAAAACAAATTTGTTTTCTACGAAAGGACCAACAAATTTATTTTTAATATTCTATTTGGCAGAAAATTGCATTAGTCCTAAGTATAATTTTTTAAATGAAAATTCACTTGATTAAGAAATTCGTAATATTTATAAACATTTTTTATGATAAAAGTTTTAAAATTTTACATTAACTAATTATTTAGTGTCAGCAGTTGCGGTTATACTATAAATGTGATGATGACGGTGAATTTTGAACTTTCAATTGACATTTCGCATTTTGTGGAGTGATTACATCAGAGCGAAATAAGGTGTAGCATGATTTATCCAACCACGTAACCCATTTCCAACTCTCAGATGTCCAGTGTCATGTTTCCCGACACCACTGAAAACGAATTTTTTCATTTCAGTACCATAAGTGGTTTTTTGAATTTTTATACTCTGCAATTCGCTGCTCACAATTAGAGCAGAACTCTGTTGGAAAGAGTTTGAGGATTGTGATTGTTTGAGGATTTGTGTCAGTTGAAACACAGTAGAGTCCCTATTTTGCAATACAATTCGTCAGAGACGGCGTCGTGCATGATTTGTATTCAAACCGCAGTTACGTCTTCTGGAGAAGGACTGCGGGTTCTGATTCGAACTTCTGAAAACCTTTCATATTGCTGCTTTTGAGAATACAGTGAGATTTTCAGTCTCCGAAATCGAGGCCCCTGCTAAACGGGCATCAACAATAAGCCTTTTTTCAAAGGGGGCAATATTTACCACTTTCCCCATTTTAATTCATTCACTTTGAAACGCATTCTTACACCTTAATTTCCCTAGCATTCTAACCACGTGTAACCCAAGTTATACAAAAATTGCCTACTTTATCCCTAGCACGCATTGAAATGTAAATTTCAAAATTTTCTATTCCATTGGCCATTTGAAAGATTTCTATTGAATTGGCATAGAACAAATTACAATTTTGGTTTTGAGAATATTTATAGATAGTAGGAAACAATAAAATAGGGCTAGAATGCATTAAAAAACGTATTGTAAATATGTTTTTCTCAACAAAAAAAATAATAAACGTTCTTTTTATATTAGCATTGATTTTAAGAATTTTTAGCATGTAATTGTAAAAAATGGCACAATGTACTTAATATGGAATAATCCCAGTCTAACCATGATGTTTGATAAAGCACATTAAAATGATAAACACATAATTTTTAACTACTAACTGTTTCTAATTAATGTCTATATTTATAGCTTAACTAGTTCTTTTATTGTGGTTGCATGGCCTCGGATGCAAGTAAGACGACCAGCGGTGCAATAGTGCCGGAGTGCACAAGTTCAGAGATATGTCTGATGTAATACAAATAAAACTTTACATAAAGAAGAAACAAACTCTCCTGCACGAATAAAAATTCTAGTTTTCTTATATCCTTTTTCAATTCGAATGAAGTTTTTCTGTTGGGTGTATCATGTTCCTCCACGTTTTTCCTTGCCTTTGAGAACCGGATATTTTCATGACATAAAAAAATACACCGCATCTACTCCAAATAAAGAATATGGATAAAGGAACTCTTACAATACTCGTAATATACTGACTTTTCTATTCCAATGGTGGAAGATATTTTTCAAAACATAGATTATTTTCGTTGTAAATCCCATAAAACGTATCAGTACTTCACGGGGAAGAAGAGGAGAAAAGCATAAAGAGAAACAGAACAGATGGCACAAAAGGATTCCTTCACACATAAAGACATTCCATTTACTTTTTTTAGGTTGCTTGTAAGATAATGTATTCAAAAGAAAGGACAGTACCATTTTTTCTCGATAGACATGAAAACTTAAAGAAAAGTGATTCTGGAATTCAAAAGAAGGAAACATAAAAAACAATCTGGAATATATAGACTTTATAATTCTATTTTTGTAATTCCTTAAATACAATTTAAAAACAAAGCTATTTTTTATATCTTCCAATAATTCTAATAATCGTTTAATTCTAATTCTAGTCCGATATTGTTTCAATAAATTTTCATTATGCGTATGCATTAGTTCTAATTATTTATAAATTTAAAAAGAAACACTGTTTAGTATTAGTTTAAAATTCTACAAAAACGACTTTTGTTTCTACTGAAAAGTGCTCAACAGTGCGTCGAATACTAACGGCAAGTCAACAAAATGATCCAAGAAGATCCATTGCCCTTTGGATCATGGTCAAAGTAATTTCTTGTTTTAAATGGTCGCCGTTCAAAAACTTTTCCCAGCAGTCAGTGAGAAAAGAAATGAGAGGCGGTATCTTTGAGTACCACATCGAAACCCAAAATCTATTCTGTTGGTGCCTTTGCGATTAAGGCTTCTGGACAGCCTATTTTCTCAAGTATTTTCGTATATTTCAAAAGCTCTTTATTTTAACATAAAAGCCTTGAAATTCATTATCTGTGTATTCCATTATTCAGTGCAACTATTTCAACGAAAATCTTTAACAGGATTTCAATTGAAATATATATATTTAAATAATACATTTTTAAATATACATTGACATATATTTAATAATACATACAACAGTTAAAATTTCCCAAATAATACTATAATTTTGGATGGAAATGTTTCTGACCGGATATAGTATTAAGAAATAAAGGTATTAAGATAGGGTTCAATATCTGAATGAAATTGTAAAAACTAATTTTAAAAAATGTAGTTGTCTGCTTTTGCGATAATTAATTTATAAATTTATTGCATTATGATTGCAAAATATCAACATGCAAAGAGTCTTAAAATATGTCAAAAGACTAATATTTGTTGAGGGAACAGAAATTAGGATTTTCAATGAAACACAACTAATTAAAGCACGTTATCGATACACTGATCAGGTACCGAGGTATAAATTAGCTATCAGCAAGTTCAAATATTTGAAATATATATTTTATCTTTATTCCTATATTTTTCTTTCATTTGCATATAGGGCATTTGCTTAAATGAAAACATTTAAGCAATAGCTATACCCTCTGCCTTTATCATATGAATGCTTTATTTTTACAAAAACTTCATTTTCTCATAAACAAAATTAATAGAAAAATTGTTGTTCCTTAATAATTTTTATAAATTGTTATTATAATTTAAAATCTTCAGAATAATATAACACGAAAAGCACAGTCGATCGTTCAGTACATTAATAAAAGTATGATTCTAAGCTCAATGAATAATTAAAATTGTCACAATTAATGTAAGTTTAGAGGGAATAAAGCAATATATTCAAATGTAAATAAATAGAAATTAGAAGCAGTCAGTTACACTGCTGGCTACCGTAAATGCAACACCACGAAAGACAAGAGATAGCACAACAAAATTTATTTTGTAGATAACATGTTGCCCAAGTATCAAATGATTAAATTTATAGACTTCTGTGAAGTGTGGTTCTGCCAGAGTAGCCACCATTGTTGGAGATCACCGCTGTCACACGCCTCGGCATTGATTCAAAGAGACTTTAGATGTATTCTTGGGGTACAGCAGACCAAGCAGCTTCCACACGTTGCACAAAGTTTATCTGGTGTGGCAGCTGGGGGTGTAATCTGGGTCAATCATTGAGCAACCACGGACCACATGTTTTCGATCGGCGAAAGATCCTGAGAACGAGCCGGCCAGGGCAGCAATTCAATCTGGTTATTGACGAAGAACCTTTGGACAATACGTGTCACGTGTGGTCGCGCATTATCCTGTTGAAATACGGCTGTGGCCAAGCCCTGAAGTTAAGGAAGGACAACTGGCTCCAACACATCGGAAACGTAACGCTGGTTATTTAAAGTACCGGCAATGCGTACAAGAGGAGTGCAAGAGTGATGTTCAATACCGCCCCATACCATAATACCCGATGCAAGACCAGTGTGGTGGAGCATAACGCAGCTGTTCAGCATCCTCTCTCCACGGTGTCTCCAGACTCGAATCCGACCATCGCGGTGTTGCAGACAGATGCGTGACTCGTCAGTAAAGACAACTTCATTCCATTCTGCTGCCCACATCCTTCTTTCATCGCACCATTGGTAACGGCTATGTCTGTGATTCTGCGTCAAGGGTAGACCAAGCAATGGACGTCTCGTGGACAGACCACTCTGCGGTAAATGGCGTCGAATGGTACGCGTAGACACTGAATGATGCGTTATAGACTCAATGTGCTGTGCTATGGTTAGTGATGTGACTGAGCGATCCGTCACTGCCATGCGCACAATTTGCCTGTCCTCACGTGAAGTGGTGCACTGAGGTGGATGCGATCGACCACGCTGGTCCGTGGTACCCTCCTGCATCCAATAGTCACATATCCGCATTACAGTTGTTTGGTTTCGTCCAACACGATTACCAATTTCCCTGAAAGATTATCCACAATCTCGGTAGGCCACAATCCTTCCTCTGTCGAACTCGGATACTTGATCAAAAGCTGATCGCTGTTTTCTAAGAGACATAACTGATCGTTTTTTGAAAAAAACTTGAGCCAATTGCCGAACTTGAAATCGTCGAAATCTCCAAGCCTTAAATAGCGCTTTGAGGTGGCGCCACAGGCGTGCGTGATGTGTGTCTGCGCTGAAATTCTAATCGTTTGCATATCTCACCTCCGCTAATGCGTGTTGTACATTTTGTGTTATTTGCGTGGCCAGCAGTGTACTAAGAGAAAAGTAATCTTTAGAGAGTAAACAGCACTTTCAAAGGTCCAGGAATGCCTTGGGGACTTTGCAATGCTCAGGAATATATATGTTGTCTAAAAGTTATACAACCTTTCATTGTTAGAATATCTTGTGATGGGCTTAAAAGTAGACCTTTTATGTCTCCAAACCTTACGCACAACGGACGTTACACTGTCAAAAACACTGCCGTAGGTATTTTTTGTTCTCAAAAAAGGAAATTTTTCAAGAGTGTTTTCAATTTTGGAAACAATTAGAGCTCTTAATGGTTCGTGTCATGTTAGAAGAAAAGTTGAAGATCCACTGGAATTCAGTGGTTTTCCAGAAGGCATTTTTCCTGTTTTTCAGACGACAATTAAGGCACTAATTTAGTACCTATTCAGTGCATGTGCAAATCGCACAAATATGGATGAGCGGATTTTTTACTTATCCCTGCCTCTTCAAAAATTTATTATTTGCTACAGCGTTCATTTGTATGTGATCAAATTTTTTACCATCTCAAAAGTAGCTGCACTGTGAGCAGTTTCTGACCTCCAAGAATGCTGGTCCACGACGGGTGACACTGTTTGAACTACTTCGTGTTACTCCTATAGGATCGTCTTTAAACAACTGCTGAACCTTACGAATTAGTTTGCTTTGAGATTACAAAGTGTTTTATGATAATTTAATGCCGCATATTTGATCAACTCGTTTATTCAGATTTTTGGACAAGTCAAAACTCGAACGGATAATTTTAACACCTCACTCTACGGCCAGCAAATAGCGACTGACATATTCAAAACGGGAGAAGAAATTTAATCTCCATACAATGTGAAAAATCCTTCCATTTTATGATGTAGGGAAAACACATCGTCAAATTTTTTTCACACGATTCTTGCCCATTTCTCTGAAAAGGAAATTGATTGAGTAAGCGAGGGAGGGAATATTAACTTCCCACTATTCAGCTCTTTTGGCGGCGGACCTCGCCATTTTCAACCACGGTCAAGGTCGACACCTGATTTGGCATTCTCACCTCTCCTACCTTCAACACCACACCAATGGGAAGACGTTTAACAAGCATCGGGCACCTCTTCACGGAGGGTCTTCAGTGGTTTGACATGCCATCCATGAGTTAGAGAACTTTGACCACTAGGCTACGTGGCCAAGTCAAGAGAAAACAAAATGCGGTAACATTGCATTGATAAAAGTATTCTAACAATAAAGATGTAAAATATATTATTTAAAATCACGCAGACGTATAGTGGTTTATCCTAACAACACATCAGTTGGAACCATGCATCTAAAAAAAGGCAATTGAAGGACTAACAATAAAGATGTAAAATATATTATTTAAAATCACGCAGACGTACAGTGGTTTATCCTAACAACACATCAGTTGGAACCATGCCTCTAAAAAAAGGCAATTGAAGGACTAACAATAAAGATGTAAAATATATTATTTAAAATCACGCAGACGTACAGTGGTTTATCCTAACAACACATCAGTTGGAACCATGCATCTAAAAAAGGCAATTGAAGGACTAACAATAAAGATGTAAAATATATTATTTAAAATCACGCAGACGTACAGTGGTTTATCCTAACAACACATCAGTTGGAACCATGCATCTAAAAAAAGGCAATTGAAGGACTAACAATAAAGATGTAAAATATATTATTTAAAATCACGCAGACGTACAGTGGTTTATCCTAACAACACATCAGTTGGAACCATGCATCTAAAAAAAGGCAATTGAAGGACTAACAAGTGATATAAAAATATTAAGTCCATTATATTTGGGTCAACAAAATTTTTTTTTTATTTTAGTTACTTTTTGTTTAATAGTTAAAATTAATACAAACTGTATATACATAGGACAGAATCACAATACTAAGTGGCAAAATAGAAAGCGATTTTCCTTGCAATTTTTCATCTTCCTTCCTATATATGGTATTTGATATTGTTATTTTTATTTGTTACTATTTATTCATTAGTTTTATGTAATTATTGCAATAAAATTGTATAGTAAAAAAGAAATCACATTCTCAAAAATTAAATAATCCCAGGTGGGACTCGAACACACAATCTTTGAATTAAAAGTCCAACACGCTATCCATTGCGCTAAAGGGACACAACGAACGATTTTGATTTCTATATATGCTGTTGGACTATTATTTTTGTTTACTACTATTTATTCTCTACTTAAACTTAATTTTGAATTAATATTCGAAAAAATTATATTAATATCAAGGGTTAGTCACTAAAAGTTTTTAAAAAATGCATTTGAACTTCAGTGGATCAATAGAATTTATTTTATTATCGATTGAAAGTTTGAGCAAGATGTATAAATAAATAAATATATATATATATAGGGAGGTGTGAACTAATAGTAGGAATTGATAAAATAGAAAACTTAACTAAATTCTTAAACAGAAAATCTGCTTTATTAGAAATGTAATTTACGAATTCCAATCCCTAAGTTTCAATGAATACATTGATGGATACAGGTATTTTGGAAACCGATTATTATCCCCAGTATTCAGGATATTTTTTAGCTTAAATGAACATCCAAAGCATCTAACACTCTTTACGCTGCTTATTTGGAAATAAATAAGCCATTTGCGAAGTAAATGACAATATTTAATATACATAATCCTTCGATAAGAATAAAAGTAACATCACGCCTTTTTTTGTTCAATAATGCCTCACAATTTTATCTGATCTACGAAAATGCTAACATTTAAACACATTTTATTTCGGAAAGCGCTCGTCCTCTAATCCAACAATGAATCGCAGCAGGAATAATCAATTTCTCTGTAGCATGTTTGGTCAAATAAAATATTATCGGTGGATCTGCTAGGAAAGCGAGCAAAATATAAATGAAGTCAGTCCGTCTCCATTTCCATGGTTAATAGCCTAGAATAACAAGGATTTGATACCTATAGCGGGACAAATGCAAATCTTATGTGAACGTGCAACGATTCTCTCAACACATCATTAATGATGCAATATTTTTTTTTACTTTTATTTGTAAGCTCTATTTTGCTTGAACTTGAAATCGAGAACTTGTGTTTTTTTAACTGTTAATACTTAACATTAGTTCTATATTGCAGAACACTTAACATTTAAAATAAATATTATTTAACAGTAATAACAGATCTACTTATAAGTTATTGATTAGTGGATAGTCCGTGGACAAAATGCAACCGGGCTGCTCAAGGCACATTAGATCACGTCTATTTTACTTACTGTGGTATATATATCTGGGGTTTGGGAGACTTTGCACAGAAATCTCTTCATATTTAATATTTTGTTGTTATTGTATTTTATTCTGAAGGCATATTTAAATCTAATTAAATTAAAATTATTAAATTAAAACAATTTTAAAAAACAACTCCCATCAGCAGTAAAATTATGAAACGTTGACCAGTCTACGGAGATGAAACGGATGGGAAGCGCTTATAAGCAAAATAGTTGAATGCATTTTATCTTTTAAAGACTAAATTAGTTTTAAAATACGACGAAAAGAATAGAATGTTCGATCAAAAATGATACCATTGGAGCATTCAGCCAAGATTTTGTCAATCCTAATAAAATGTACGTAAATAATAAAAACAATATGGAAATTGCGAAGTAAAATTCCTTTTAAACATGCATACTCTACAGTAAAATTCAGTTCAACATAAAAGTTGAAAAATACTTATTTCAGAAGGATAACTTTCGATTCTGTAATCATTTAATTCCAAATAAAAAGATATTCTAATTCTCGTAAATATTTCAAGATAATTTTAACAGAATGAAATCAACGAAGAAAAAAAAAAAAACTTTGAACACACTAATAAACAATTTTACTTTGATTCTGAGAGAGGACAAAAGCTCTTTAACTAAAAAGTTGTTTTTAACCGAAATATTATAACCAAACATTCAAAATAAAATCACATGACGGAAAAGGGTAATACCTAAAAAATGTGATGGAAAAGCATTTTAGAACATTATATTTTACATTTTAGCAAATAGAAGGAAGAAACTGTTTTTTCATGTATTCACAAATCATTTTTAAAAAGTTATATTTAAAATGTACAGATTGTGCAGTATAAATTTTACTATAATATGTAACCGCATTAAAACAAACGGTGGAATATATATTTTAAATCATTTTTCCTCTTTAAATGGAACTAATTAAAAATATTTTTGAGTTTAAGAACTCTTTCAGTGTGAAATCGTTATATAAGCTTCAATTTTCATTACTAAAATCCTTTCTGCTTGATTATGTTTTCATTTTTCTGAGTTCTTATAGTAACTTAATTCAGATTGATTTCAAGGCCAATTTTTGTTTTAAAAAGAAGTTTATGTAACTTGAGACTTAATCATCAACTTTTTTCCTGTTGAGAAAATGTCATGGCCAAAACATTCTCAGGTTGCTATGAGAAACATTATTTTGAAGGGATGGAATACTACTGAAAATGATAAATCTGAAAACACCCCCAGTGGATGCTGCAATTAAGCTTTCGAATTCAAGTATTCTGAATGCAAGTACTGCTGATAAAGCTGAATATTTCCATCATGTAATGTTTTAAAGTCGTGCAACAAATACTCAAGACTTGCTAAACTGCAACACTTTTAAAACTGAAAAAAATTAAATGTTTTACGTACAAACCTGGCAATTTTTAGCTTTAGTTAGTATCAGTATTATAGTGTACATAAATGCTTTGTGTTTCAAAACATTTGTGAAAATTTTAGGGTAAGATTAGGCAGAATAACATATCGTCGTAATAAATGCTATGAATATTCTGCCAAAAATATGTTTTGAATTTTAAAAAAAATGTTTCAGTCATATGTAGCTAAAATAGTGTTTTAATGTGGATTATGTGTTGGAAAATAACATATTCAAAAAATTAGAGCTTTACAGGCATTATAACTTTTCTTTTCTTTTTTGCCTTTACAAACTTTAAATACGGTTTTTTTTTCAGACTTTCAATTTTGAAGATGTAAATGCTTTCTGAACTCTAAGGCTTTTTTTTTGCTTTAGATAGAATCTTCAATTTTTTTGTATGTACTCCCAAACGTATGCTCTATAAAAAATAGTATGGATTTAGATCTGGGATTTCTATAGTTATTGCTTAAAAAATGCTAAAGTTAATATTTTTTAAAAATTTCGTGTTTTTTCCACGTTTAAGGGAACATGGTAAGATTTGAGCAAAAATTTTTAATTTAAGGATTTTCAAAAATTTTTTGTTTGCCTCTTATGTGTGTATACTATGTAAAACAGATTTTGTGCTCAAAATTTCATAAAAAGCTAGGCATTTAATTTTTTAAGGAAAAAACTTCAAATTTGTGAAGTGGTTTTAAAATGCTACTCCTCCTACAAAACTTAATGTACACGCATGAAATTTGATTTACTCACACTATGCATAGTAAAAGTTGATATGGGTTTTGCGATAACATGATTGGTATTCGTACAATACTTCTTTTTATGAATGCTTATTGAAAATTCCTTAAAAAATGTACAAATTCTGAGTTGAATTATTTTTTAAAAAATAAGTATTGCTTTGATTAAAAAATGCATACCAACTTTTGTTACATGTACTATTAGCAATAGGTAAAAAAAATTCAAAGCATTTGGCAAATACAAAAAAAGCCTTAGCATTTTAAATGAAGACAAACTAGTTGTTTTACCTTTCCGAGATAAGTAAGTTTAAAGTTTTGATTTGCGATAGGGATGTGAATAAAAACGAACGCAAAAGCTGTTATAATTCTGTGTTATTTTCGTTTAGAGCTTTCGAATTTTGTTAGATATATAAAGTATATAAAGTATATAAAAAATATTTTAAGCTAAAAAAATAAAATTTGATTTTTTTACCGATTTTTGTCAATTGAATCGTACTGTGTCCCCTTAACTAGAAAAATAATATTAAAAATCAACAAGGAAACAGATTTTTAAATCCATACTAACTTTTGTATACAACAGTTCTAGAAACATAAATCACTTAAAATAACTATTTAAGTTTTAAAATTTAACATTTTATAAAGGTTTGAAAAACTTCAAAATTCCTATTTTTTTTTAAATTGTAAAATAATGGGTGGTCCTTTTTACTTTCATAATTAGCTTAATAATATAATCTAAGCATAAAACACAAATCATTTTTACTGTTACTGTCTCCAGACAATTTTTTTAAAAATGGTGTAGCCGAAATAACTTTATATTGCCAGATTAAATGCAATTTATTAAGAGTGAAATGAATAAGTTAAGATGAAGTACTTACTAATATTTATTGTTCTGAAACCTCTGATGTATTTTTCCACTATTTCCTTTAGATAATTTTGCTTGCAAAATGAAACTGCTGAAGGAGTCACACTTTTTCTTTAATGCTTAACAACAAACTATTTAATCAAGTAGAATTAACTCTAATATGAAAATTTCTTACGGTGTTTGAATTTCTCAACTCACTAATGCAGAAGTATGTGGTTATTAGGTATGAAAGATTAAAATAAATGAAATTCACTTTCATGTAGAAAATGTTGTTGCAGAAAAGTTCTGCTTTTAATAAGAGAGTGTAACATGGATAGGTTTAACACATAGTAATGAGGGAACGGGATACACATAATACATCATTAATGATAATGCACTTTATGATGCGGATGTAGAAGTACAGTAATATCTCGAACTTCTGCGATGGTTAGGGCTGATTAGTAACCGCTTAAGTCAAATTCGCGTAAGTAGAGGAGTATGCTTTTGCATATAAATACTTATACTTTATTTTTAATTAGCTTTCCAGACATGCCAAATAAACAAGAGTGGAAGCAATTTCATCGTTGGCACCATCTAGTTGCGACTTCCGCTAGCAAATGTTGACGTTTGAATTTTATTCAATTCGAACTCTAATCGGAGGCTAAATATTGCCGTAAATTAATTTTACCGAGAGTACCAGAGCGAAATTAATTCTCAATAGATCTTTTACAGGCCACACAATAATATGCCTAATTTTAGCATCCAGAAAATCTATCGACTCCAGCCGGGGTGGAAGCGTCGCAACCTTCAGCCTACGAAGCAGGCACCCTACCTCTAAGTCACTGGACTAAGAACATTGGAGATGTAGAATTATTCCCTTTTTTTCTGAGAATATGCTTCACATACAAATTCCAACTTAAAAAAAATCCTTTTCTTTTAAATCCATTTTTAGATTTTAAAATTGTATGTATGCAACTCAAGGCATATTGGTACATATCACACAAGGCATTTTTGTCAATAGTTTAGTAAATTGCGTTCATTACAATAATCAACAATGTAATTTTTAGTTCAAATTACACTTCCAAAGAGATTCTAAAAATGCTCTCATCCGCAACGTTTAAACAGCCTTCTGAATGAACTATATTATTATTGGTTTTGGTTTCAATGCATTGAAATATAGCTTCTAAAATATTATATTAGAATATACACGAACACGTTTACGTATTTAAAATAAACTGTTAAATAGACCAAGATAAAATAATTAGATATAATAATTAGTCTTGAGTAAGAGTTTTTTTTAACCAAAACTAAATATTTCAAAGAATATAACTAGATCTAGGAGAAGAAATTACGTGGAGTAAATCGGCAGATGTAAATAAACTATAACAATTAAAAAAACAGACTCTTCACTTTATTTGAAACTGCTTAACAGTGTTAGAATTACTTAAATTGGCTAGAAACTAAAAGTTCGTCAGTTAGAACAGAATGACGTTCCAAAAAAAAGTTAAAGCTATCATTACTTCAGAACTTTTTTTTACCTCAGAGCTCCCGAATTTGTGAGATTATTATCTCACAAATTCGGGAAATGTATAAATTTGACATAAAGAAAGAAAAAAAACTTGGCAAAATATATTTTTGACCGGTTTTTGTAAATTAAATTTAAGACTTGATTTTTCTGTCCACAATACCTGAAGACGAGAAGCGGGCTTTGTCCTTACATAATAATATCAATACAATGATGAAATGAACATTGTTAAATGTCATTTACGAGTTGATATTCTGAAACAAATTCATAAACCTATTCATTCTTGCTTGTACTTGTTCCAATCGTGTCTTCCATGAGAATAAAACCAAATAGAATTTTTTATTATATATTGTAAATCTTTCAAGTAAAAACACGAGCCTTTTTTAAGTTGTTTTTCCCAAATTATAAATTCTTCAAACTGGAGTCGCAATTCAGTCTCACAGGCGCTCATCCTCACGCTTTGCTCTCCAATATCTCACTAACTGATGTCACTTTTGATGGATCACTTCGTCATAAAGCTCGTGTTAGAGTTCGCAGATTGAACATGGATAAATTTTCAAGTTTAGAACTAAGCAACAAAAAGACTTGCTCTTCTATTCCCCGAGAATCCTTCAAAATAAAGCAGTGGGAGAGCAAACTATTACCCAGATACTTTTACTACACGCTAAAACCAAGAAATGAAATTTTATAAGGCTCCTGAGGGTTTTGAGCATATGCTAGGAAAAGTAATTGATTTTCTTTGTTAAGACCAAGTTCAGAAAAGTATTCCAATTTTTAGCTGTTTTGGGAAATTGTTTTCTTAAAAGGAAAATTTTAAATAATTATATCTGGCTCCGTTGAGATCTGTTATGCCTCATCTAGCGCAGTGCTTCCCCACATTTTAATCACCACGGAAAGGTCAACTTTTGAAAAAAAATTACCGCGGCTTACTAAGGCTGGGATGTTGACTGTTCATATTTTAGATTCATTTGATTTATTCATTTTGACTTAATTGTATTTAAATATACGTTCAGAATAAAATACAGTTGCACCTAAAAGTGAATATAAAGTGCATTAAAATGGAATATAAAGTTTATTCCATGGAATATAAAGTTATTTCCATGGAAAGCCGCACACACCCGAGAGAAATACAACACAGTGAGTGAATATTGACGTCGCCCTGTTTAGCTACTCGATGACTTTTGCTGACGTAATTTTTACCAAGGTCCAGTGACGACACCTGAGCTGGTAGCCCATCTCCTAACATCAACACCACACCAACGGGAGGACGTTGGAGCTTTCGACGCACATAACGAGCATCATCCTCCATACGGGGAGCTTTCAGTGGAACTAGGCTCGAACTCATGACACGCCGTCCTTTAGCTTGACCTCTATGCTACCACAAACACACACCACAGTCAATAAAATGGAAATAATTTAATGTCCCTTGGGTTGTCGTAGCATATTTGGTCCATAGACCAGTACCTGACTGCAGGCCGGGGGTTGGCGACCACTGATCGAGTGAACAGATTTTTAAATTAATTCGCTTTCACGATGTTATACATAATATTTTGTTAGTTAAAGCATGATTATGAACAATTCTTTCCCTTATTTAGTCTTGTAAATATTTCGAATTAACAAATTAATTAACTACACTGAATTCTTTTTTTCATTCAACAGCCGCATCATATGATTTAGAAATAATATATTTTTGGTTTATGATCTTCAATGAAACTGGTTTATAGTGTTAAAGTTGCTCATTTATGGTTCATTTTAACTGTAACAATTCAAGACATTTCAGTTCGAAATCCGTATAGGATATTATTCCTATCTTAAACTGCAAAATACTCAAAATATAAATAAATATTATTTAGAAAACTATGTTCAGGTATAGTATTAAATAGAAGTAAATGTTCGTACGATGAATTTCACTTAAAACTTACAAATATCGTCAAAACATGGCAAATAAACTTAAGTTTGGTTAACTACTTTTTAAATACTCAAGTTTCTAAAAGCCCCACTTTGAAAAAGATTAATACCTTCAGGTTTTTAGTGATTTCATACTCAAAAAACGTACAAGTTTTTTTTTCTTCAAATGCATGTAATGACACCCAAAATATGCTATGTTATGGATGAGGAAAATATATTGTATATTTGTACAACGATAATAGCGAGTCAGTTAACCATTTCTCAAAATGTTACATAAAAATTTTTTTTTAAGAAATCACGAAAAATAAAAGTTAAAAATAGAATTTAAATTCTTTTTATACAAAAGTACTTGCTGTAACAATTCACAAAACCAATTGGTTAAAAAAATTTCCACTCTATAAATAACGCTTCAAATTTAATTTCTCTCAAAAGACAATTCTTGACTATCTAACAGTGTTAACAGGAAATGAGAATGGAAATATAAATCGGAAAATTATTAAGAAACAAAAATATATATGACATCTTAGCAAGAAATTATATATATTGTATTGTTTAAACTACTTATACTTCAAAACATTTTTAAAAATACTTTTTTTGTGTGTCCTTTTTATTCAGCATTGTTTGGGTTTATTTAAGAAAATCCATGACAAGTACTGATTAAATGTTCGCTAAAAATATAGCTGTAATATATTTTAAAACAAAAAGCAAATCCAAAAACTCATTTCACAAAATAGATTTTAAGCAGCAAAGTAAATGCTCTTAGGATTTTCAATTAAACAAAATTCTATGGCTACAGAAAGTAACACATCCACTGGCAAACACACAAATTGCCATTTTAAAGAAGTAAATTTCAAGAAAAGATTAAAAAACTTCCTTAAAAATAAAGGTAACGTTCTCAGTAAAGATTAGTAAAAAGTACACTGGTGACCAAAAGTTAAGCATAAATCGTAAAATGCGAAGAACATGGAGTAAATATTCGTAAAATTATTCCAAATTTCTTTCGGATATTAATTGGGTGAAAAAGAAATATGGGGTTTATGCAAAAATTTTCAGTCGACTACGTCCTGCGCGAAACATCGGCGCATGTCGGAACGCAGAGAAACCGATTCAAGCAGCATAGACAGTTCACACACGTTTCGTGCAACTGCTGTGCGAAGGAAAGTTGTTAACCATCAAACAAGGTAAATGATGGCACAAAGACGCCAATTGGACATGTTTACGAAAGGAAAAATCGTTGGAATCTTCACGATCACTAATTGTCACGATCTCGAAGTGTCTCGAATTCTGAATTTTGTGATCTCAAGACTGTGGCAGAGGTTTCAAAGAACGGGAGATGTTACCCAACAACCAGTATCAGGTCGACCAAGAGTCATAACTCCTCGCCAAGACCGATATCTGGTAATAAGTGCGCGACGTCAGAGAGGCAGTACTGCCAGAGCACTGGGTTCGGCGCTCACAGTAGCCCCAAGAATACGAATTTCGAGACAAACTGTTTACAGGAGACTCAATCATGCTGGCCTGTTTGCCAGAAGACCAGCAATTTGGATTCCCCTCACGTCTGCACATAAACGTGCTCGTTTGAACTGGAGTTTGAAATATCAATATTGGAGTGTGGGAGAGTGGGCCAATGTGATGTTCAGTGACGAGTCCCTGTTTAGTCTGAGTAGTGATTCTCGGCGGGTAACGATATGGAGAGAACGTGGAACACGTTTTGAACCAAAAAACATAACGGAAAGACATCATTTTCCATCAAGGGGAGTAATGGTATGGGCAGGCATCATAATGGATGGCCGCACATACCTCCATTTCCTTGTCACAGAGTCTGTGACTGCTCAAAGATAGAGATAAAGTTCTTGAGACTTATGTTCGCTTGTTTCGAGGTGCTGTCGGTCCTGACTGGAGGATTATTCATGGAGGATAATGCGCCATGTCACCGAGCGGTGCTGATTGATAATTTCCTTGAAACGGAAAACATCCTGCGCATGTCTTGGCGTGCGAACTCCCCTGATTTAAATCCTACCGAGCATGCATGGGGTATGTTCGGGAGACAAATTGCAGCCCTTTCGCACCCACCAAGCTCCGTTACAGAACTGAAGAGGGCTCTCCAAGAAGCTTGGAACCGTTTGAGCCCACAACTCATTCATCATCTCATAGCAAGTATGGTAAATCGCTGTGCAGCGTGCCTAGCTGTCAGAGGTGACCACACGCCTTATTAAACTGCAGCATCTGTATTTTATTTAATGTTTTCTTTCATTTTTTCTTTAAAGTGTGAATCCTTGCTATGCTCAGTGTTCTTTCAAACTGCTACTTTGGATAATAAATTAATTATTATCATTCTTTTGATTTGCTTCCTTATTTTATAACCATTTTACACTCGCATATCACGTTTCCCGCCATTCTGATTTACAGTTTCTTCTTTATTCACATAATTATGAATTATGCTCAACTTTTGGACACCAGTGTATATGTTGCGCTTAAAATCACAGTTTTGGTCAGTACCCTCAACGTGATAACATTTCTCATTGATCTAATCACAGTCAGTATCATCTACGCAGATGATACATTTATTTTGAGGGAACACACACATTTATTTTGAAAAATTTAATTTATCGAATTCGACCCAAAGTAAGAAAAAATTATTTAATATGTACTAAAAACAATATGTAAAAAAATTATTCATATGTATTGCAGAATTCTAGTACTAAAACAGGTTTGCAAAATTTAGTTCTAGCAATTTTTTGGATGAACATGGAAGATTAATTGAAGCTAAGAGAGGCAAAACAAAAGCATCTGTTTGTCTCAACGGCCAAACAGCAACTAGTGAGATATTTGTATGATTAAATTTATCGAATTCGACCGTTCATGATTACATTTGTTTAATTTCAAAACTCGATCAATCAATTTCACATATTCTGAAAGAAATAAATTTCCCCAGCCCCACTGATGTCAGTGATTTACTTCTGAAACGTCAAGAGAATGATCTACTTTTGAAGCGAATCCTTCCTTGGGACAAGAAATATGTGGATCAAAAGTAAAAGATGGAGGGAAAAAATAAACTCAAAGCACTCATTCATCAAATAGGTATTCAACCAGGTATTCATCAAAAAGATTGATGCTGTCTGTTGGGCTGGATTTTATGGATTTCATTTTCTGAGCTTCTACTAGAAAATACGACAATAAATTCTGAAGTGTACGGTCATCAACTGGACAAATTGAATGACTTCATTCAAACAGAAAAGGCAAAATGGATCAATAGAAAAGGTACAGGGTTCATCAAGATGACTAGAAACGTCATTCGTTTGGTCACTCACCGAAAGTTTTTACTGTTTCTAAGAGACTCAGTTTCAGCTCTTTTTCAGGAATATCACAGTAAAAAGTGAATGTGTTTTTCTATAAAATAAAAATTGTACCCAAACCTTTTCAATGCAAAAATTAACATCAAAAAAGAAGCTCATTGAAATGAAAACAAGGGCCCTCCTTCAATTCAAATTACTTAATTAAAATTAATTTTTTCAAAATAAATAGTGATAGAGAGGTTTCTTATGAGTATGTTTCAATAAATAGTAAATGCACATTTAAAAAAAACATTAAGTAATAATATTATTTTGACAGTAAGCCTTGACATTAAAATTTCAGAAATAAAATAAAAATAACAAAAAATTCTTTCAGTTACATATGAAGATGACATATGATATAAAAACCAATGATTTATTGGCATAAATGCCATTATTTTATAAAATTTTAAGGTTATTTTTTAAAGGAATACCTTTATACTAAGAATTAATCGTAAACTATTTACATAAATATATCACTCAGTTATGAGAATGAATGAAATATAAAACATGAATTGTCCCTTTTTTTAATATTCACTCTACTTTGTTACCTATAAGTATTGTGTAAAAATACATCGGTAATCAATTATCCGCATTTCTTACCTTGGAAATAAACTTCTTTCTTTATCAAAATTAGATATTGCATGTTGTTGTTTCTTATCCCACTTGATCGACAGAAACATCTAGATCAAGTCCATGAACCTGTCCCATTGCAATTTGGACAAGGAGTGTAAACTTAACGATCCGCCACATACCGATGCGCTTAAGTATGTCCACAGCGAAGCCTAGCAAGAGTAGTTTCATCTCACCTACTGCTTGTCCCAAGTAAAGCAACACCAGGACGGTTTCCTTCATACAACTTATGCATGGGGGCCCGTCTCTAAAAGAAACTGATATCTTGTTTGACCCGGGTAGCAATTTCTGAAAAAAAGTAAGGCAGCCACTATGAGCAGAATATTTATGCCTGCCCTCACGGGTCAAGCCATCCGCATACTCATTCCCGCAGACACTCTCATGTGACGGCACCTACTGAAAAAATATCTTAAAATCGGCACACAAGCTATTCAAAAATTAGATAATATTAATTTTTGTTCATCACCGTTCAGATAGATACTGAACTGAACTTCCACTGTCACTCAATATCCAAATACCGGTATTGACACTCTAAGTAAAGCAAAATTTCAAAGCCTCCTCAATAGTTAAGAGTTCTGCTCTAAAAACTGAGCCGTAGTTCTCTCTCAGTCTTATCTGCACAAAGTAAACTGCATCTTTCATCCTTTCATCATGACTTGTTTGATTGAGATATTGTATAACAAATCAACACATTCGTGAGTTTTACTCTCTTTACAGCAATATATCAATGAAAGTTATCATATTCAATGTCAGAGACACTACTTTTGGAACATTGATCGATACAAAATGCACGAAGTACTTGAGGCCACGTTTAAAAACATACCTAAAATGCATTATTTTCTTATTTCCTGTTTAAAGTATTCATTGGGAACATCATTCACGCCTATTTTTGATCCAGAAACTGAAATTCTAGTAACAAAGAATTTGGTGATCGTTTAAAAAATATACACAAAAATCCCGTGCATTTGTTTTTTTTAAAAATGTAACAAATAACACCATGTGTCATTGCTTTAACTTAAATTTTAATGGGACCAAAGATAATTCCTTATGATACTTGGATAAAAATTTTAAAATATTTATTCGATTTTTTAAAAATAATGAAACACATGTTGTATGAGATATAAAACCAAACTTTTATTGAATTGAAATTTTATAAACTATAAAATAATAAACATATTTTATACAGGGCTAAAAAACAAATAACACATCAAAAGTAGATTTTGTATGTTTAATAACTTTTCGTATGTAATACTTATAAATAAAATGTGAAAAAATGTTAGCTTTAATGTTTTAAAGCCATTAATACACATAGATGAGTATGTATCAGCACAGTTAAAAAATGCATGGTAATCCTTCTGTTTAATCGATCTCAAAAAAGAAAGCTCTTCCGAATTTACATACAACGTTCTTATTCCTCTCATATTTCAACTTTCTCTTAAATGAAACGCTTTCTTGTTCACGAGAAATACTTGGAAACTTCCCGTTTCGAATCATAACGTCGACAGTGTTTCTTGTAAAACATAGTTCCATCTGAAAGCTTTATTGAGAGAGAGAGAGAAGCAAGCGATATTCTGTGACATATTGCTTTGCTAAAAGAAAATCATTTCGCCCGCTTCTCAGTAGAGAAACGAAATAATTTAAGATGTCCTTTTAATAACAGCCTTACATTTTCTTTTAGTGTCCGCCTACTTAGCATGATGCTCCCTTTTTGAGAATGGATGGATGTATCAGAAAAATATATCCGGGGGCTTTTATTTCAGGAGAGGGGAAATTAGGTTGTAAAGGAGAGAAAGACTTAAGCTATCCTTAAAAAAGAAACAAGTCTTTAAATCACTTTCATAGTATTGAAGAAATCATAAATAAATGTGAATACTCATGCATGTATTTCAAAATACAAAATGAAACCCTTAAATGTTACGATATTTGAATGCATAACTTTTTTAGCCCACAGTCAAATTAAGGAAATATAAATTAGAAAAGGTTACCCCTACTCATTCTGGATGAATTTTATTTTATTAATCATCCATTTTATTTTTTTGAAAAATGGTTTTCAATCAGTTTAGTCTCTCTTTGGAACATTCAGTACACACTCTTTTCTGACAAAGAAATATTTTCCGACCCTTTCACAAAGACTACCTTTGTGTGATAATTTTTTTACAAAATCCCACAGTTCTTTACTGATCATGGCAATTTTAAAGTGTACCTCAATAGATTTAATATGTGCTCTTCTAAGCTTTCTGACTGCAATGTTGCAGTCAGAAAGCACCCCTTTTTACACCAAAAGTTGGACGTGAAACCCGGAGGAATAGAACTTCGATAGATAATAAAAAAATTCTAAATTTAACTGTGTTGTTATGAATGGGAAATGTTGAATAAAACACATTGTGTTTTTGCATTAAAATAGAGAAATACGTTTTTCTTAGTGACATGATTTAATCAATGAGATGGTTATCTTCATGCAATATAAATACTAATACTGCTTTCTGTAGAAAACTAAGACAAATTTTTACTGCATTCACTTTACATATCACTCATTAATTGTGTATTCAAAGTTCAAATATAAGTCCTTATTTAAGTTTTGAAACTTTTATTATATTACGACATGAACGCACACAAACAATTAAATATTCATTAAAAACATTCTATTTTGTCGGTAGACACACCACCTATTTCGGAGTTCCACAGTTGGCTCAAGTTGCTAAAAGACTGATTGAATTCATCTTCCGTTAGGGAAGATTCACATAAAATTGAATAATTTTGAACCGTGAGAGCGAAACAGAATACGATTATGTTCAGCAATATTTTTGTTTTTAATGTAGTGTTTGGTAATAAATAAAACAAAAAGCTGCTTCTGTTTTTATACATACTTGGAAATTGTCCCCATTGCATTTCAGTGACCCTCCGCAGCATCACGCTTGATTCCTTGTAACTTTTTTCAACTAACAAATGCACATAAATTGTTCGAAAATAAAACATAAATCGTTCGAAAACCCGTAACGTCCATTACAATGTGAAAATACACGTATTGCGATCGACTTGCAAGAACTAAGTGAAAGAGTTGAGAAATAAATATCTCACACATTAAACAAATTAAACATTATTTAATCATTGGATTATTATTATATTATCTATGTTTGTATACATAAAAATATTGAAAATAAAAATAATGATTCGTTATGTTTTAAATTTTCACTCTTATAAATGCTTGTAATGGGTTCAAATCTAATATAAAGATATATATTTCTATATGCGGCCCGCGGGACTATTATGTTTTGCTAAAGTGGTTCACAAGAACCTTTGAATTGGACACCTCTGCACTCAACAAAAACGTTGATTAGATGTACGACTTTTTTATACTGCCATATATTTGAAACACGCTATTGCACTTAGCACCTAGATTCCGTTCCTATTTAAATCTACATAGCACCCGTGATCAGCTCAACTCCACCATACGACGCTTGCTGATACTTATGTTTTACGTACCTATCAAAATATCTGTTTTAATAAGCAATGTTTCATTTTTAATCTAAATTTTTTAATACATACATATCGCTGATAATTTATTTTAACTTGCATAATAATGAAAAGGAGTCACGAATATTTTGTCTCATATCGAATTTTTTTCAAAACCCCTAAAGCTGTCCATACACCCTCAAACTAATTTAGATTTGCCAAAATCCTCTCAGCAGTCACAGGGATACGTAGAATCCACTTTGAGAACCTGTGCTCTAGATTAATGATGAGATTCAGATATGAGATAGAATCACATGGAATTCAGAAAAACAAAATCCACTGTTTCCCTCTGTCTGTTAATAAATAAAGTAAAAGTACATGACAAAAACATTTTGTTCAATACGAATATAAAAAGGCGCAGTGGTGTACAAAAGAGTGTGGTTTGAGGATTTAACCTTCCAACCCTTACAGACCAAATGATTTTTAATTTTGACCACAGAGATAACGCCTCTGCGTTTTCATTCGAATGTTTTGTAGGATAACCCCCTACCCCACTTTTTCATAAGAGAGGCATGTGTACTCTACTGCACTCTACATTCACTACATAGAAAAAATATTTACATTGAAATATATATTTCCAGAAAAAATTTCAATGCTTTTTTTTAATATTCATTTTTTATTCGCAATAATGGACAAGTTCTACCATAAAGCTTACTATGGGGGCGTTGCAGTTATTAGTGCTCTTTTCTTCTTCCGGTTATAGCAAAATCACCAGTGACATAGGACCCGAATTCGAAATAAATTTTCAGATATAAAAGTGCTCCAATATTAATATTATATTTTGCCTTTATATCCTGTAGAGAATCACTTATTTTATCATACTACACATTTTTCTTTTATAAAATGTGCTTGCATTTTTTTCCTTTACCGTAATGCTAAACGAGTTATCCCTTTGCATGTTAAAAGGAAAAATTAACTATTTGTGGAATATATTTTGAAATTTTGAAAAAACCACATTCTAAACAAACGTATGAATTCCAATGTCACAAAGTTTCATGAAAATACAGGCATTTTTCTCACCGAAAATGTGCTTCGCGTTTAATTCAAGCTCTCGTACATTTGGCGGAAACACACACACAGCTGTAACAAAGTATTTTAGAAAAGATACTGAAATAAATAATATAAAACCCGGAATCTGAAGTCTACAGATTATATTCTATCCATATAATTCAAAAAGTTTCAAAAACATGCATTAGAAGTTTGAAAATCTCAATTGAATTTCGATGTTTTCCAATAAATTCACATAGCATCGGAAGTAGGATTTGAAATCATTCTGTTTCAGTTCAATGTTATTATTTACAGGGTAGAACTAGCCCATAGGAAGAAATAGGAATACTGTAAAGTCGCTAAAACTCCGCACTCGACTACCGGGCAGTCTGGATACCCTTGTGCAACCCCCCCCCCCACGTGCAGCTCCGTTCAAGGTACCTCATTCCTTGTCCCTGTTGATGAAAAGATGCCGGTATATAGTGAAGACATTAAGGTTGAGGACAACATAAAAGCTCCTAAAATATCACATAGAGAGAGACTAAAGGCTATAGAAATCGCCTTTAATTATTTTGAACGAGGAGTGTCGATAATTAGCTTACCATTCCTTCTTTGATGAAGCAGCAAATCTCAGATTGCAATAAGGAATAAAACAGGAAATTGCAAAAACTGGCTGATTTTTTTAAAAAAATTGTGCAAAATTACTTAATGTTTATTATAGAGAGCCTTATGTCTTCATAAAATGTGTTTTTCGTGGGCCTGAATCTGACGCAGTTGAGATCAGGTGGCATAAAAAACAACATAAAATATTTTACTGAGGTGTGTGTTTGAGCAGGTGTATTTATTTTACTGTACTATAAACTATGCAATTATTATTTTTTATTTTCATGTAGTATACGCTCTTCAGAAAGTGCCTTCTTTTCCTTTGTTTAAGGATATTTGGGGAATTTATTTTCTGTTGTTTGTTCAAGCAAACAATACTCACTAGTGCATATTTTCTGAGAAAATACTGGTTTTAATTCTTTTTGAATGTCATTCTCGATTATTTGGCATTTTCACAAACTCGGCTACCCTTCGCTCCACATTAGGCTAAGTTTTCTGGACTACTTAATATGCAAAAAATCTTGGTAAAAGATTTTGAACAAAAATCAGAAAAATTTAAAATGATTTCATACACATTATAATAACATTTTGGTTTTATGCAAGGTATTAAGCATGGAATTTAAGATTAAATTACTCCATTCAGAATTGCAATTAACCCGGGAGTGGTCACGTGTGACACAGAATATCCCCAAGCTTACGAAACCATTAATTATTGGAAAACTGTTCATTTGCATGGCCTTGTCAGTATTATCCTATACGACTGCCTTCTTCGGAAATAAAATGTACTTGTCGCATTTCTCCCTCTTTTTTTGGAAGAGGCAAACGTTTTCTTACAATCCTAAGGTACTTGGAGTGATAGAATTCCCCGAGCGAACACATTTGTTCTAAGATATTTTCTAAGAACAGACTACATTTTCTTTCTGTGAAACACTTAGGGGTTTTGAAAGCTGTCATGTACGTTTCATTATGGTTTGTAAATGTAAATAAACATAATGTAATTAGAGAAAAAGGTATCTGCGCGATCTCTATTGGATGAAGTTGATCAAGCAAGATCAAGCCAATTAGATCAAAAATTATTGCATTCATTATTTTTCACATTTTTCCTATATTTGGTCCAGGATTTGCAATGAATACCGAAAACATTTCCTACTCTGATTCTAACCAAACTCAATAATATTATGTAAAATTCAACAATGAACACGAATATATGTAGCACTTTTAAAAATTATAATTAGATCAAAAGGTATTGCATTCAATATTTTTACCATTTTTCCGATATATGTTGAGAGAGATGTCATGAATACCGAAACAATTTCCTACTCTGATTTTAACCTAACTTAATAGTATTATGTAAAATCTAACTCTGATTAAGAATATATGTAGTGCTTTTCAAAATTCCAATTAGATCAAAAATCATTGCAATTATTATTTTCACATTTTTCCGATATGTCTCTGGGGATGTCACGAATACCGAAAAAATTTCCAATTCTGACTCTAACCAAACTCAATGATGTTATGTAAAATCCAACGCTGATCACGAATATATGTAGCGTTTTTCAAAATTCGAATTAGATCAAAAGTTATTGCACTCAATATTTTTCACACATTTCCGATATTTGTTTCGGGATATGCAATGAATACCGTAAATATTTAATACTCTGATTCTAACCAAACTTAATTTTCTTATGTAAAATTCAAAGCTGATAACGAATATATGTAGCGCTTTTCAAAATTCCAATTAGATCAAAAGTTATTGCATTCAATATTTTTCACATACGTTCCGGTGTTGCGATATTTGGATTAGGGGATGTCATGAATACCGAAAATATTTCCAACTCTGATTCCTACCAAACACAATATTCTTATTTAAAATCCGAATCTGATCATGAATACATGTAGTGCTTTTCAAAATTCCAATTAGATCAGAAGTTGTCGGAATTATAATTTTTCACTTTTTTCCACTATTTGGATTGGGAGATGTCATGAACAACCGAAAAAATTCCCAACTCTGATTCTAACCAAACTCCATATTCTTATGTAAAATTCAACGCTGATCACGAATACATGTAGCGTTTTTCAAAATTCGAATTAGATCAAAAGTTATTGCAATTATTATTTTTCACATTTTTCCGAAATTTGGCTACAGAGATGTCACGAATACCGAAATAATTTCTTACTCTGATTCCAACCAAATTCAATATTCTAACGTAAAAGTCGACGCTGATCACGAATATATGGCTAAATGTGGTCCTAATTAGATCAAAAAATATTGTAATTATTATTTTTCACATTTTCCCGATATTTGGCTACAGAGATGTCACGAATACCGAAATAATTTCTTACTCTGATTCCAACCAAATTCAATATTATTATGTAAAATCCGACGCCGATCACGGATAAATGTAGAACTTTTTAAAACTCCAATTAGATCAAAAGTTGTCGCAATTATAATTTTTCACATTTTTCGATATTTGGCTCGAGAGATGTTATGAATACCGAAAACATTTCCAAATCTGATTCCAACAAAACTCAATATACTTATGTAAAATCCAACGCTGATCACGAATACATGTAGCGTTTTTCAAAATTCGACTTAGATCAAAATTATTGAAATTATTATTTTTCACATTTTTCCGTTGTTTGGCTCCAGAGATGTCATGAATACCGAAAACATTTCCTACTCTGATTAGAACCAAATTCAACATTCTTATGTAAAATTCGACTCTGAGCATGTAGCGCTTTTCAAAATTCCAATTAGATCAAAACTTATTGCATTCATTGTTTTTCACATAATTTCGATATTTTTTTCGGGATATGCAATAAATACCGAAAATATTTCCAACTCTGATTCCAACCAAAAACAATAATCTTATGAAAAATCCGACGCTGATCACGAATACATGTAGCGCTTTTCAAAATTGCAAATAGATTAAAAGTTATTGCATTCACGAATTTCACATTTTTCCGATATTTGTTACGGGAGATGTCATGAATACCGAAAAAATGTCCTACTGTGACTCTAACTAAACTTAATATTCTTATGTAAAATTCAACGCTGATCAGGAATATTTGTAGCGCTTTTCAAAAAATTCCAATTAGATCAAAAGTTATTGCAATTATAATTATTTTTCTCACTTTTCCAATATTTGGTTCGGGATATGCAATGAATACCGAAAATATTTCCTACTCTGATTCTAACCAAACTTTATATTCTTATGTAAAATTCAACGCTGATCACAAAAATATATTTGTCGCTTTTCAAAATTCGAATTAGATCAAGAGTTATGGCAAGTATTATTTTTCACATTTTCCCGATATTTGGCTCCTGAGAAAACACGAATACCGAAAAAATTTCCTACACTGATTAGAACCAAATTCAACATTCTTATGTAAAATTCGACTCTCATCACGAATACATGTAGCGCTTTTCAAAATTCCAATTAGATCAAAAGTTATTGCATTCATTAATTTTCACATTTTTCCGATATTTGGCTCCTGAGATATAACGAATACCGAAAACATTTCCTACTCTGATTCAGACCAAATTCAATATTCTTATGTAATATTCGACGCTTATCAGGAATATATGTGTCGCCTTTCAAAATTCGAATTAGATCAAAAGTTATTGCATTCAATATTTTTCACATATTTCCGATATTTGGTTCGGAATATAATTTGAATACCGAAAATAATTCCAACTCTGATTCCAACCAAACTCAATAATCTGACGAAAAATCTGACGCTGATCACGAATACATGTAGCGCTTTTCAAAATTGCAATTAGATCAAAAGTTATTGCATTCATGAATTTTACATTTTTCCGATATTTGTTACGGGAGATGTCTTGAATACCGAAACAATTTCCTACTCTGATTCTAACCAAACTTAATATTCTTATGTAAAATTCAACTCTGATCAGGAATATACGTAGACTTTTTCATAATTCGAATTAGATCAAAAGTTATTGGAATTATTATTTTTCACATTTTCCCGTTATTTGGCTCCTGATATGTCACGAATACCGAAAATATTTCCTACTACGATTATAACAAATCTTAATATTCTTATGTAAAATTCAACTCTGATCAGGAATATTTGTGTCGCTTTTCAAAATTCGAATTAGATGAAGAGTTATTGCATTCATGATTTTTCACATTTTTCCGATATTTGTTACGCGAAATGTCATTAATACCGAAACAAATTCCTACTCTGATTCTAACCAAACTTAATATTCTTATGTAAAATTCAACGCTGATCAGGAATATATGTGTCCGTCGCTTTTCAAAATTCCAATTAGATCAAAAGTTATTGCAATTATAATTTTTCACATTTTTACGATATCTGGCTCGAGAAAGATGTCATGAATACCGAAAAAATTCCCAACTCTGATTCTAACCAAACTCAATTTTAATATGTAAAATCCAACGCTCATAACGAATACAAGTAGCACTTTGCAAAATTCCAATTAGATAAAAAGTTATTGCAATTATTATTTTTCACATTTTTCCGATATTTGTCTCGAGAGATGTCATGAATACGGAAAAACTTTCCAACTCTGATTCTAACCAAACTCAATATTCTTATTTAAAATTCAAGGCCAATCACGAATATATGTGTCGCTTTTCGAGTTAGATCAAAAGTTATTGCATTCATTATTTTTCACATATTTCCGATATATGTCTCGGGATATGCAGTGAATACCGAAAATATTTCCAACTCTGATTCCAACCAAACTCAATATTCTTATGTAAAATCCGATGCTGATCACGAATACATGTAGCGTTTTTCAAAATTCGAATTAGATCAAAAGTTATTGCAATTATTATTTTTCACATTTTTCCGATATTTGGCTACAGAGATGTCACGAATACAGAAATAATTTCTTACTCTGATTAGAACCAAATTCAACATTCTTATGTAAAATTCGACTCTGATCACGAATACATGTAGAGCTTTTCAAAATTCCAATTGGATCAAAACTTATTGCATTCATTATTTTTCACATATTTTCGATATTTGTTTCGGGATATGCAATGAATACCGAAAATATTTCCACACTGATTCTAACCAAACTTAATATTCTTTTGTAAAATTTAACGCTGATCACGAATACAAATAGCGGTTTTCAAAATTCTAATTAGATCAAAAGTTGTTGCTTTCATTATTTTTCACATACGTTCCGGTGTCCTGATATATTGGCTCAAGGGTTGTCATGAATACCGTAAGAATTTCCAACTCTGATTCCAACCAAACTCAATATTCTTATGTAAAATCCGATGATGATCACGAATACATGTAGCACTTTTCAAAATTCCAATTAGATCAAAAGTTATTGTATTTATTATTTTTCACATTTTTTCGATATTTGTTGCAGGAGATGTCATCAATACCGAAACAATTTCCTACTCTGATTCTATCCAAACTTTATATTCTTATGTAAAATTCAATGTTGATCAGGAATATATGTGTCGTTTTTCAAAATTCGAATTAGATCAAAAGTTATTGTATTTATTATTTTTCACATTTTTCGATATTTGTTGCAGGAGATGTCATCAATACCGAAACAATTTCCTACTCTGATTCATCCAAATTAATATTCTTATGCAATATTCGACGCTGATCAGGAATATATGTGTCGCTTTTCAAAATTCGAATTAGATCAAAAGTTATCGCATTCAATATTTTTCACATATTTCCGATATTTGGTTCGGGATATGCAATGAATATCAAAAAGAATTCCAACTCGGATTCCAACCGAACCCAATAATCTTATGAAATATCCGACGCTAATCACGAATACATGTAGCGCTTTTCAAAATTGCAAATAGATTAAAAGTTATTGCATTCACGAATTTCACATTTTTCCGATATTTGTGACGGGAGATGTCATGAATACCGAAAAAATGTCCTACTCTGACTCTAACTAAACTTAATATTCTTATGTAAAATTCAACGCTGATCAGGAGTATTTGTAGCGCTTTTCAAAATTCCAATTAGATCAAAAGTTATTGCAATTATAATTTTTCTCATTTTTCCAATATTTGGTTCGGGATATGCAATAAATACCGAAAATATTTCCTACTCTGATTCTAACCAAACTTTATATTCTTATGTAAAATTCTACGCTGATCACAAAAATATATTTGTCGCTTTTCAAAATTCGAATTAGATCAAGAGTTATTGTAATTATTATTTTTCACATTTTCCCGATATTTGGCTCCTGAGAAAACACGAATACCGAAAACATTTCCTACTCTGATTAGAACCAAATTCAACAGTCTTATGTAAAATTCGACTCTCATCACGAATACATGTAGCGCTTTTCAAAAAATTCCAATTAGATCAAAAGTTATTGCATTAATTAATTTTCACATTTTTCCGATATTTGGCTCCTGAGATATAACGAATACCGAAAACATTTCCTACTCTGATTCAGACCAAATTCAATATTCTTATGTAATATTCGACGCTGATCAGGAATATATGTGTCGCCTTTCAAAATTCGAATTAGATCAAAAGTTATTGCATTCAATATTTTTCACATATTTCCGATATTTGGTTCGGAATATACATTGAATACCGAAAATAATTCCAACTCTGATTCCAACCAAACTCAATAATCTGACGAAAAATCCGACGCTGATCACGAATACATGTAGCGCTTTTCAAAATTGCAATTAGATCAAAAGTTATTGCATTCATGAATTTTACATTTTTCCGATATTTGTTACTGGAGATGTCATGAATACCGAAACAATTTCCTACTCTGATTTTAACCAAACTTAATATTCTTATGTAAAATTCAACTCTGATCAGGAATATACGTAGACTTTTTCAAAATTCCAATTAGATCAAAAGTTATTGCAATTATAATTTTTCACATTTTTACGATATTTGGTTCGGGATATGCAATAAATACCGAAAATATTTCCTACTCTGATTCTAACCAAACTTTATATTCTTATGTAAAATTCTACGCTGATCACAAAAATATGTTTGTCGCTTTTCAAAATTCGAATTAGATCAAGATTTATTGTAATTATTATTTTTCACATTTTCCCGATATTTGGCTCCTGAGAAAACACGAATACCGAAAACATTTCCTACTCTGATTAGAACCAAATTCAACATTCTTATGTAAAATTCGACTCTGATCACGAAAACATGTAGCGCTTTTCATATAATTCCAATTAGATCAAAACTTCTTGCATTCATTATTTTTCATATATTTTCGATATTTGTTTCGGGATATGCAATGAATACCGAAACAATTTCCTACTCTGTTTTTTAACCAAACTCAATATTCTTATTATAAAATCAAACGCCAATCACGAATATATGTGTCGCTTTTCAAAATTCGAATTAGATCAAAACTTATTGCATTCATTATTTTTCACATATTTTTGATATTTGTTTCGTGATATGCAATGAATACCGAAAATATTTCCTACTCTGATTCTAAGGAAACTTAATATTCTTTTGTAAAATTTAACGCTGATCACGAATACAAATAGCGGTTTTAATAATTCTGATTAGTTCAAAAGTTGTTGCTTTCATTATTTTTCACATACGTTCCGGTGTCCTGATCTATGGGCTCAAGGGATGTCATTAATACCGTACGAATTTCCAACTCTGATTCCAACCAAACTCAATATTCTTATGTAAAATCCGACGATGATCACAAATACATGTAGAACTTTTCAAAATTCCAATTAGATCAAAAGTTATTGTATTTATTATTTTTCACATTTTTCCGATGTTTGCCACCTGAGATGTCACGAATAACGAAAATATATCTTATTCTGATTCCAACGAAATTAAATATTTTTATGTCAAATTCGACGCTGATCACAAATACATATAGCGCTTTTCAAAATTGCGATTACATAAAAAGTTATTGCATTTATGATTTTTCACATTTTTTCGATATTTGTTGCAGGAGATGTCATGAATACCGAAACAATTTCCTACTCTGATTCTATCCAAACTTTATATTCTTATGTAAAATTCAACGTTGATCATGAATACATGTAGCGCTTTTCAAAATTGCAAATAGATTAAAAGTTATTGCATTCAGGAACTTCACATTTTTCTGATATTTGTTACGGGAGATGTCATGAATACCGAAAAAATGTCCTACTCTGACACTAACTAAACTTAATATTCTTATGTAAAATTCAACTCTGATCAAGAATATTTGTAGCGCTTTTCAAAATTCCAATTAGATCAAAAGTTATTGCAATTATAATTTTTCTCATTTTTCCAATATTTGGTTCGGGATATGAAATGAATACCGAAAATATTTCCTACTCTGATTCTAACCAAACTTTACATTCTTATATAAAATTCAACGCTGATCACAAAAGTATATTTGTCATTTTTCGAAATTCGAATTGGATCATGAGTTATTGCAATTATTATTTTTCACATTTTACCGATATTTAGCTCCTGAGAAAACACGAATACCGAAAAGATTTCCTACTCTGATTAGAACCAAATTCAACATTCTTATGTAAAATTCGACTCTCATCACGAATACATGTAGCGCTTTTCAAAATAACAATTACATAGAAAGTTATTACATTCATTTTTTTCACATTTTCCCGATATTTGGCTCCTGAGATATAACGAATACCGAAAACATTTCCTACTCTGATTCAGACCAAATTCAAAATTCTTATGTAATATTCGACGCTGATCAAGAATATATGTGTCGCCTTTCAAAATTCGAATTTGATCAAAAATTATTGCATTCAATATTTTTCATATATTTCCGATATTTGGTTCGGAATATACATTGAATACCGAAAATAATTCCAACTCTGATTCCAACCAAACTCAATAATCTTACGAAAAATCCGACGCTGATCACGAATACATGTAGCGCTTTTCAAAATTGCAATTAGATCAAAAGTTATTGCATTCATGAATTTTACATTTTTCCGATATTTGTTACGGGAGATGTCATGAATACCGAAACAATTTCCTACTCTGATTCTAACCAAACTTAATATTCTTATGTAAAATTCAACTCTGATCAGGAATATACGTAGACTTTTTCAAA
>BMAO01020271.1:0-25915 GCA_019973975.1 Trichonephila clavata
GTCTATCAATTTGGTCTGTGACGAAAAATATCAGTGATCGGCCTCTGAAGTTGTCGTGGACCTTCAATCGCGGGCGTGAGAGGGTTCAATAAGAAACAGACGTTAACCACTTTTATTTAGCCTTTAACACTTATAAGAATTTATGAGAATTAATGAAAATGCACATTGATAACTAAACCCGAGATGCAATAAAACTTATTAATCTTACATGCAATATAAACACTTATCTTCTCCATTCTCTTGAACTCTTATGCTGACGATCGAAGATTATTTTCTTGAAATTAATTTGTATAAATGTGTGACGGGTCTATACGTGGTTCCACTAATCCCTTCTTGTCTCCAAGGAAAATATTTAATACAACCAACCTTCATCGAGTAAGGAAACGTGATTATGTAAATGTATATTATATAAATTCTGTTTTCGTGAGTTGTTGACACGTTGTTGTTGGTACGCTGAAGTTGATACGTTAGAGTGTGCAAGTAGGAGTTAACATAAAGTTTGAGAATTAGTTGTTAGTTCAGGATTGAAAAGGAGTGGAATTAGTTCAAGATTACAGAGCCTGACGCCAATGTCATTTGATCAAGCCGAAGAGAGCACCTGCAAGTTTCCAGTGTAGGATCCGATGCATAAAAAGTTCATGTACTGTGCGTTTGATTAAGTAGAAGCTAGGTTATTAGTGTGCGACGTAGTTACATTTGAGCGTATTTAAGCTGTCATAGATTCAGTTGAGGGTCTGTAGTAGTATCCCTGTGTTGTAGAATCTCACCTCCGCACTCTACTCTATATCATATACCTTAATTAGAATTGAATTGTGTCTGATTGATAAATAAGAATTAATAAAATAATTGGATGGAAAACATGTCTGTGGATTATTCTGTTTCCCCACACATCTAGCCGGGTTTACAGGTAGATAAGAGGGTTCAGATGTAAGAGGGAACCAACCGTTATCACAAATGATCTTAGTATTTTTACAGCCAAATATTTTATACTCTTTGATTTATTTAAACTTGGGTAGCTGGTTTCTTAGTGGGCCATGCATCTAAAATTTCTTGGGGGCTCCGTACATTGATATGGCTGAAACGGAGGTAGCTACGCCCCTGTTTATTTATTACAACTAATGCAAGCATTTGAGAGAGGGTCTCAAATTTGAAATTTACTTTTTCTTTTTTGCATTTTTACAACTTTGCGTGTAAATATATGTACTACTTGCTACAACATTTTAACTATGCTCTTGATGAGCTTCAACAATTTTCAGATTGTAAAAATAAAAATTTGAGTTGAGTTGAATTCTAAAACGCCTATTTTAAATTAAAAAATATGCTGAGAATCATTATATTTGAAAAACAATCGGTACGGCATTTTCTAAAATTAATTCATTTGTTTTGAAAGAGAACTGTTTAATGTGAGTGTAATTTTTTCTAAGTATTTGATAGAAACAAAAATATTATTTGTAATTTAACGCACTTTTTAAGAATGTTTTCAATTCTAAATGAAAGATTTTCACGGAAATTTGCATTTAAGTGTAGAACTTTGATAATATTTATTCTATGTTTGAAATTTCAAGAATAAAGAGGGCATTTTCTTTCAAAAAGTGTCACTTTATAATCGGAACTTTCCCCTTTTTCCAATTCCTTAGCTTTTACATTTATTTTTTAATGATTCTTGGAAATATTTATTCATTTTCGTTAAAAATAAATCAAACTTCATGAACAGTTATGGAACGTTAATCATTTGATTCAATAAATTTTTCATGATAGTTATTAAATCATTAGATTTTTTTAGAATAAATTTTGTTAGGTTAATTTTATAAGATTAATTTTATAATTAATTAGGTTAATTTTATAAGATGCTCTACGGATGATATTTTACAACGTTTTTGTGAAAACCGGCTGGGTGGTGCATTTGGTTTGTCACTGGCCTAAGGTTGCAAATTTGACCCAGCCGAAGTTGGATGATTTTCATGATGCAGAAAATCATAGCATTCATGTCATGTGATTATGCGGCATGTTAAAGATTCCTAGAGCACCTGTTTGGCTTGGGTGCTCTGAGCAAAAGTAAAAATTCCTGGCACCATTATTTCTCTCCATCAGAGATCAGGTGCCTCTTCCGGACAGGGGAAACTGGGCGTCAAAATTACATTGTGGTGATTGGTATTCCTCCTGTATGGTGCCATATTTGAAACTTATACCAACTTCTGGGAAATGAACAAGGTCTGCAAAGGTAAAGACTAATTCGCAGCCTCATTGGACATAAAAAAGATATTTTTATGCAATTGTTATTTTAGTATATCATTGATAACCTTTAGGATTGGGAAGATAAATAAAGATTTTTAAATAACAATAAAAAGATTGACTTTAGCATCAGCTCAACGAGTTTATTATTATTTGAATTGAATGTAAAGAAGATTCAATAAAGATGCCTAATTCATTATACCAAATTCAATTAATAGCTTCTGTATGTAATTTACAAAAAGGTCTAATTTATTTAAGATTTTTCTTCTCTTTCCTGGGCTATATATATATACATAAAATAAAAAAATATTCATGAAGATATTTAGAAACAATATTGCATGAAAGTTATTAAAATATTTCATACCTATCCATTCTTCTAAAGCAACTCCATTGTCTTATTATTAGTATTACTTCTCTACATCTAGTTGAGACAAAATAAAATGAAGAAAATTTTTATATAAATTTTACAATACATAAAAGCCCACATTTGTAAAAGTGAAATGTAGGGAATTAAAATGTAGATGTCATCATTTGTCTTTAACTCAAAATTACCAACTCCATGATACATATGGCCTAACGTATATTCTAAGAGCAGTGGCGCACACAAGGGAGGAGGGGTCCCCGGTCCTGATCCCCCCATAGTACTTAATTTTTTCCGATTGATTATATTTTTATGTCTGTCGTAAAATTTAATTAAATATTTGTTATTAATAATTAATTTTATTAATTAAAGCTAACTAATTTTTTACTGTTTTTTGTTCTCTAAAACCGACAAAATCAAAAAAAAAAAAAATGTTGGGCGTCGTATTGGAGCATGATACGAGAATAGTGCCCTTTCGACCCTGGACCCCCCAACCTGAAAAATTCATGTGTGTATCACTGTCCTAGAGTAATGTTCAATCATGACATGTCTATTTATCCAAATCACTAATATTACTTTGAACAGAAACTTATTAGTATTATTATTTAGATAAAAAAACAAAATGAAGAAAAAAAAAAGGGTAGAAAATGAGATTAAAATGTAACTTATTGCCAAATAATTGTTAAAACTAAATAAAATCAACATTTATAAGTGGTAAAATGAAACTTCATTTTTTTTCCATAGTACTTATTGCACGCGTTTCTTTTAAATCGTTGCATATAGATCACATCAACTGAAGCGCATTACAAACAACATCTGAACTTTTATTTCTCCAATATATGGTGTTCTTTTTTTTAAAAAAAAATACCCCCCTCCCCATTTTTCCTTCTAATCTGCAAAACAAACGATTCTCAATTCAGGTAAAGTCATGGTACATCGGTCCCGAAAAGGACAGCCATTTTCACATAAACAACCCCAAAGGTCAATGGTACTTCCGCGTTCCGACAACCCTTTTGAACGCAGGATCGCAAAAACATATCAACTACCAAAAATGAAACGAAACAAAACAAAAAGAAAACCATGTAAAACAAAAAAAGATCCAAAGAAGAAAAAGGGGGGGGGGAATAAAAAAAAGACATCAAAAATTTCTCGACTTTGTGTGCGAAGTGGACCAAGAAGGCACCTCCAGCGAGCGGTAAGAGAGGAGGGATATATCTATGCAGAAGTCAATTTAGCATATTTCATTGCTGGTGTCATCTACAGTAATCCAATTTCACAGTTGGCTAAGCTTGGTATCCGCACAATGGAAATGGATGGTCATTACTAGGGCTGCTGCCGTCTCCGGGGACAAATCCCCGGCACCCCTGAAATCCCTGGACGGACAGCCCTGAACGTCAGCGGTCGGGGCGGAGGGGGCGTCTTTCAAATTCATCGCAGCCTCACCTTGAATCGTGAAATTAAGGGATCGCTTTTAAATCCCGGTTTGCCCATTCGTTTCGTCGGCCTTTTGTGTCAAGTGGGACACACGCTGGCTTGTTTCTGCTCGAAGGATGCCTTTTCGCGCTTCAAGGAAAATGTCCTTGCGTTATGTGTTGTAGATCTTCAGTTGGGTTTGGCTCGCAGGAAAAGATTTTTAGTGGACAGGATAAAGCTTTATTTATCTTTAGTGTTGTTCGTGTTGCTAATGTAATTCAGATTATTTTTCCTCTTAAAATACAGCATATGGTGAAAATCGCTTAACACGAAACTGAGGGGGATTGAATTATTTTTTCGTGTTAAAGGATATTGTGAAAAATAAACATATGTTTAACAAAATTAAGTTCATTAGAGGTCTTTTTATTTACATAAATATGTATATATGCATGCGTTTGATAAAAAATCAATGGAACATTCACAAGAGCTTAATGAAATTGAATGCAAAATTTTCAAATTTTTTGAAAAGCAAAACGTTTATTGAGTTTTTAGCTGGTATTTTTCTTTGCATTGTCCTTTTAGAATTAAATTGTCAACAAAGTGTTCGATGTCGTTCATTTTGTTAATTCGCCGTTGGAATGTCCGTCTAAATAACTGCGTCTATTTTTCATGATGTTCCTTATTTCGGATGGCATAGGAACAGAAGCTGCATTATTTATTTCATTTTCTTCATCGGAATCTGCATTAATCATATTTTTTGAGCTTTGAGCAAATTCCAAAATGTTTTTGTCCACCATAATGGGGGCTGTGCACACATTATCATCATTTACTGCAATGAATCCTTCCGATGATATAGTTGGAGAGTTCAATAATACATAAACTTTCTCAAACATCGGCTGATGTTTTCTGTATTTTGTTCTTTCCCAGAGAGGAAATCTTTTCATGTTAAGCGATCTTAATTTCGTGTTAAGAGAAAAATATGCCAGAAAATGCGTAGTAGTTTGTCGGGACCGTTGTACTATTTCGTGTTAACCGTATTTCGCCTTGAGTGTTTTCGCGTTAAATGTATTTTACTGTATATCATTACGATGCGCGTGTATGTGTGTTTACACATGGGTATGTTTATTTGCATTAAGGTGACTACGCGTTTGGAACCGTAATTTTGAAAAATCGTTTAAATGAATAATTTTTTTGACATGTAGTGTCAGTAGAATTAGAAATAAAATTGTTTCAAGAACATTAATACAAGAAACAATTTTTAAATGCAACTTTTTGGCAAAAAAATGAAGAAAGAACGATACATTTTCAAAACACTTTCCTTTTACGAAAAAGACATCTATTAAAATCGTATTTTGCCTATATATAACTAAGACTTCTCTATAGAGCTAGAACTTGGAGTTTTGAAATATTCATATTATTTTTTGAGTTGCGATTAATTGAAATAATAACGGGTGTTTTTTTTTTATTTAAGATTCTCTACTCTAATGTAATAAAATATAAATAAATCCACTTCTGAATTTTTTGTGTTTCAAAACTTTTAGTACAACCCCGGTATAGAAGCCCTAGCTATATATAGATAAAATGGCATAATAGAAGCATTTTTTTATGAAAAGAGAGTGTTTTTAAAATTGGTCATTCTGTGAGGGTAGCGCTCTCTCTTCCCTCATTGTGGGAGGGGTGGAGGGTCGGAAGGAAGACAAGCCGTATTTCAAATTAATATAATTTTATTGTCAATATCAACCACAACGCAAAACTTAATAACCAAGTCCAGAGATTCACCCAATTAATAAATATGAGGACAATTAGCGATGTATGTGTGTGTGTGCGAGATATGATAAAACTTTTAATGCTTAATACACGAACTTAAATCAATAGCTCTGATTTCTTAGCTATCTAATCTAGATTCAATCTCAAGTGACAGATCGTCACCTTAAGTTAAATAATTATCAATTACTAAATATCCGCACTTCACGTTCAATTAGATTAATCATTGCTCCACTAGTAGTCTATCCTATCTCTCTCTTTCTACTAACTGTACTACTTTCTACTAACAAATCGTTCAACGAATAAGATATTAAAAATTTTGAAGAGCGCTGGGCTGAATGTATCATTCTAGAAGGGGAGTATCTTGATAAATAAAATTCAATTTTGCTAAAAGTTGTTGTTTTATTAGTTAGGTCCAGGACTTATTGAGTGATGTGTTAGTACAAATAACTTTGAGCAACAAAATTTGTAATCCCGGAAGAATAAGCATTTTGAATACAACAAATATCTAGAAATTGCAACTTTTTAAACAAAACTTTTCGCTAACCTTGCAAGGAGAAACAATTCTACTTAGTGGGTAAAAGCTGATTTTGCACACTTTCTCAAAAGAAAAAGACAACTTTACTTTTAGTTGATTGTAATTTTATATTGTGTTGGAGCAGCTTCACATGATTTAATATAACAACAGTTTGCATTATAACCCTTTGCAAAAAGATTTTCAAAATAAATGTAAGCTTTTAACATTTTATAAACAATATGTACCTTTGTATTTCCCCCTTTATCATTTTATAGTTTTTTCTTAATATCAAATAAAATAATGCTTTATCGGTCTAATTCATCTCAATTATTAACCATTAAATTATGAAATGAATATTAAGTACAGCTTTTTGCATCAAAAAATGATGTTCTAATTTTTTGTATTCCTATATTAAAAAGCAGTTAGATAGCACAGTAAGCCATTCAAGTATATAGATAACATCTTTGCAAAGAAAGTAGCAAAGCAATGAGATGGATTTTTGTTGTTTAACATGTTATTCATAACTTTTGATGGTGTTTGTGGCACATGTTTTTATTTGTTTATTGTTTGTTAAATAATGAAGCTTTTAGTAAGGGATTATGAAACACTCAATAGTATAGGAAAATTTTTTAACCATAGATGCATGCATAAAATATTTTATTAGAGTTTAAGATAAACTATAAAGTATATTAAGCGAATTTTTAGAACTTAGAAATAGTTATTTTTATCTTGTCTTTGAAGAATTAAAAAAAAAACACTATTGAGAATTAATATATGCATGGAGAATTTGTTATAATGCTACATTACAAAGATCTGACAACACAGGCATGATATTTTTTAAAATTTAAAATATTCAGAAGTGATAATAAAAATTAATGCTTTCCCAACTAAAAGCAAAAAGCATTAGTATATTGTGAATCATGTAACTTCAGCATAAAACTTTTTTCATTTGAGATAATTGAGTTTACATTCGCATTGAGATCACATTGCTTTGACAATGATGTGCTTTATTTTAAGGTAAAAAATACACACACATACACTAGAAACTGCCCTTTACTTTTATTTAAAATTAACTAATAACTGTAATTTTCTTTTCAAGTGTATGCTTATTTGAATAGCTTTGAAATAATGATCTAATATTCGGAAATATATACACAAGTAATAAAAATAATACACAAAAGTAGTAACGCAAGGTTGAAAATTATTTACGTTAACTTGAAAAGCAGATAATGTAAAACAAATTAATAATGAGAAAGCTATACAATTTCATTTAAAGTAATTTTCGCCAGAAGTTCTTTTTTTAAATATAATTATTTAGTTTTTATGCAATTCGATTTTTGATAAATGGAGTTACAACTGTTAGAGAAAAAATATACCTGCTGGATACCGCATATATATCATCTTATAAAATTACTTCAAAAATGTAGATTTTTTTCATATTATTGAACACTAATTTTTTTAACTAATTTTATTTATATTTTTTGTGCACTATTAAAGATAGTAAAATGCTTCTAATGCAACAAGTTTCCGACATTTCATATTTTATCAAAAATACAAGGATCACTATGTATTCATTTGCTAAAAACTAAAAGAAGAAGCGTATATCTTATTTTAAACGTATACAAAATGTTAAACTAAATTTGAGTGTCGAAATACGTCCTTTTTACGTAAACTACACATGCATGCATTCCAAATATTACATAATATTTTATAAAATTTTATTTTTGGCTGCTTGTATGTAGAATAGCATCTAATTTATACAGATATACCAAAAATTATGTGTTAAATTTTGCATAATGCTTATGATGAAGCAATACAGATGCTTAAATATTCTTACAATACATTCATACATTATTTTAATTTAGGAAAAAAATATTAAAACATCTATTAATTAGGGTAGTTTAATACTTTGAAAGAATAAGTAATATTTTTTTAATGCTTATAGCTGAAAATGCTTAGAAATATTTCATTTTTTTACAACAGAAAGACATTTGTTCGCTTGAATCATAAAAAATTTGCTATTTTAAAACAAAATATATGTAATGGCTTATAATGAAATGCATGCATTTGATAGTTTGTACAATTTAGGAACTCATTAGACAACACTGAAAACGGTTTTCGTAGAAATTTTTATACTAATACCTAAAGGGAGAGTTTAAAGGTAAGATAAAGTGCCAAAAGTTTATATTAATCTTAAATATAGATTTATTTGTGTAAAGAATGCTAAATTTTTAAAAGCAATATTTGAAATCACGAGACACTGCTTATTTTTTTTGAGGCAGTCAATTGGTCTAAATTCATATGACGTCATGCACATAATTTTAATCATGCGTTTCCAGTCGATCAATTCATGCACTTTGCTGTTGCCAACTTTTACTTTTGCAGAAACTTTTTTTAAAATTACACATTTGTCAACAGTAATGATGTACAGAGATAAACAAAATATTCTTGATTTAAAAATTACACGTATAACATAAGAATTTTTTTAACTACTGAGAAACTGTTCGAAGAAACTTAATACTTGAATATCCTTACTCAATTATCAAATTTAAAATTTTATTTAAATTTCATAAGTTGAACAGCTACAAGTCTAAGCTCAGTTTTGAATTCAGTAGAGAACACGTGATTGCCTTTGTCATATGACCGTCATGAATTGATCCTATTGGATGAAATCATCCAATCAGTTTTAATATGCTCAATTTATGACGGTCACATGACAATCACGTGTTCTCCATTGAATTCAAAACTGACGTCAAATTAACTTGTATTTGTTGTTCTATTTGTAAAATTTAGATAAAATTTTGAATTTTATTATTGGGTAAAGATGTTTAAGTATTATGGAAAAAATTAATTTCACCAAAAATATTTCAAAATAAAAATAAATCTTATTTTATATATGTAAATTTGAAGTATATTTTAAGGGGATATGTGGTACGATTTACGCAAATTTTTTAATTTAATGATTTTCATATTTTTTTGGTCGCCTGCTATGTGTATGTATGATGAAAAACAGATTTTGTGCTCAAAATTTCATAAAAAGGCGAACCATTTAATTTTTAAAGGGAAGAACTTGAAAAACTTATGAAGGGATTCTTCCTACAAAAATGACGAACATGTATGAAATTTGATTTACAAGTACGTCAAACTATGCATTACAAAAGCTGGTATGGATTTTGCGATAACATGATTGATATTCGTATAAATACTTCTTTTTATGAATGCTTATTGAAAATTCCTTAAAAAATGTGTAAATTATATAACTTTAATTATTTTTTAAAAATAAGTATTGCTTTGATTGAAAAATGCATACCAACTTTTGTTCCATGTACTACTATCAACAAGTGAAAAAAGTTTCCAAGTATTAAGCACAATAGAAAAAGCCTTAGCATTTTAAATGAACACAAACTATTTATTTTATCTTTCTCTGAGATATATATGTCAATTTAAAGTTTGATTTGCCATTGGAATTTGAATAAAAACGAACGTAAAAGCTACACCTCTGCGTTTATGAAACTTAGAGCTTTCAAATTTTGTGAAATTGTAGAAAATATGTAACACATAATTTAGAATAAAAAAGTTAGATTTGATTTTTTGACCGATTTTTGGCAATTGAATATTGTGTCCCTTAAGTATTGTGCTTACTCTCTTATATGTTCTTTTTCTTCTTCTTTCCAAGCACTACAGTCGGTTAGCGGCCACGGCTGTCTCAGTTAGCTTTTACCATCTAGATCTATTCGATGCTATATTCTTCCATCGGTTAACTCCAAAGCCCTTCAACCACGTTTTATTTACTGTTAAAAATGTGTACTTTTTAAAAGAAAGTTTCTGCAAAGAGCAAAAGTTGCCAACAACAAAGTGCAGAAACTGATTAGCCGGAACACATGATTGCTTTTATTTATGACTATGAAGTCACATGGATTAAAGCATTGATTGGCTGTAAACACGTGGTTGCAGCTATCATGTGACTATGGTGTCCAGGAATTCAACCCATTGGGTAAAAGACAACACACTTTTAATGCGCCTTATAATAAATATTTCATTTTTAAATTAACATAAATTGCAAGTGACAATTAAAAAAATTATTAAAGATACTAATCAATGCTAAGATAAAAAAAATACCATATTTGAAATCTTTTTATTGATATTTTTTCGTTTTTCCTTATCTACTTAAAAGGAATTAGGCATCTAGATCGCTAATTAACAGCTATTTAATTACTACATGACCCCAGAATCTAAGCACATACTGCATGTTTAGAGTGGTACAAACCCAACTTCGTAACGGTGCGATAGAGTTGGAGTTTCTCAGGTAAATTTAGAGTAGCTCAAGAGAGATACAGAGAGAGAGAGAGAGAGAGAGAGAGGATATAGGTATGTAGAATAGAGGAAAATCTTCTTTTAAAGCGTAAGTTACATCTTTAAAGTTTGTTTGACAAGAACTGTTTGAAAGTAATTTCTACCAAGATTTATTGCTGCCTTTAGAAAAGATTAAGAGCTCCTTTTTACTCAAATTTCTAAGAAGAATCAAATTGTGAGGAAGAACAAAACTTCCATAAAGTTTTATTTTAGTTTTTGTTCATTTTAACTTATTTCGGAAGACTGAAAAGTAGGTTAGCTGCCAATGTTTGTTTCTAAGGATAATTTCATGTATTATTTTATAGTTACTTAGAATTTTTTATATAAGCCGATATGTGTGAATATCACCCGATGTTTTTATGACGCTATATAAGAGAAATCATTCTGAAATACTTGCCATTAATAAAAACATAATTCCACATGTTAAACCTACATCTTACATTAGAAAAAAATCATAGAATTATTATTTTCACCAAAAGTTGATGACTTTAATATTATTTTTCTTAATTTAGCTAAATTTCATTATAAAATTTTTCGTGTTGTTATACTTGTATGCATATTTTTATTCACAATAATTTAAAGCCAAGATTTCAAACCCAATGTGCAACAATTAAAAATTCGCACATGCATGCAGAAACCCTTGCTCATTTTATCATACACACAATGAGTGTTTTTCTAAATTTCTAGTTATTATTTACAGTTGATTTCATTTAGTAAAATATTAATGGTTTATAGGTATACCTAACTAAACAAGAATGGTTCCGAAAATTTTTTCGATAAGCTCTTTGAAAATTTCACTTCTAATTTTAAAAATACAACCATATTGATAGAATATTAATAAATTTAAGGTAAATGTAGAATTATGAAGAATTTTGAGAAAAATATTACAATTCATTTAGCTGAACTTTTTATACTTGAAGAGGTACGAAGATATTTGCATTATCTAGAATTAAAGTTTTGTAAAAAAATATTTAGTATAAAATTGCATTATTTGAAATTAAAGAAAATAAAATGACAGGAAAAAATCTTGCTTGTAAAAAAACGAAGTAACTGATTAAAAAATATTACAATCTGTGGAAACGCTAATGAATAGCATTTACACATATCATTATTATTTGAAATTAACAAAAACATTTCTGTACCTATTACAGATTGTTACTTGGGGGAAATGCTTTTTAAAGCATTTTGGTAATTTGCTTGACAATGTCAATGACTTTCGCAACAAAAATATAAATGTTAGAATATTTAATCTAAAAGTGACAGAATTTTAACACAGGCAAAATTTAAAGCTTTTTCAATTTTATTCAATAAAAAGAATAATAGTGTTATTATACGTATATCTCTCTCAGTCATTTTTAATCAAATTTGGGCGACGAAATTATTACGCTATTTTGTTATAATTTTTCCTAAATTTACATGATACGTTTTTTCTTAAAATGATTGACTAATTTCAGAACCAAGACTTTGAAGTAGTGTATAAATGAATAGTTTTTTTTGTTCTAGTGTCATTTGATTTAGAACATAAGTATAAAAGATTTTTTCGAATCTTATTACAAGAAAAAAAAGTGATTTCAATAGTTTTTTTGGCAAAAAAATGAAGAAAGAAAGACATATTTTCAGATCAATATCCTTTTATGAAAAATGCATTTATAAAAATAATATTTTGCAGTTTATATAGCTTCTATATTGAGGTTAAACTAAAATTTTTGAAAAATTCAAATTTTTTTTAGAGTTACGATCAATTGAAATAGAAATGGGTGTTTTTCATGAAACTTCTCTACTCTTTCTGTAATAAAATATAAATAAATCCTCTTTCAAATTACAAATTTTTAAAATTTTAGTTCTGTCCTGGTATAGAAGTTCTAGCTATATATAGGTAAAATATTATTTCTTTCGAAGCATTTTTCATAAAAAGTTAATGTTTTGAAAATGTCACTTTTTCTTTGTTTTTTGCCAAAAAATTACGTTTAAATATTTTTTCTTGTAACAATATTCGTTCAACAGCCGGCTGGGTGGCGTGGTTGGTTAGTCGCTGACCTTCTGCACTTAAGGTAGCAGGTTCGACCCAGGCCCAAGTCAGTAGATTTTCATGATGCAGAAAATTGACAGTGGCCATGTCGTATGATTATACGACATGTAAAAGATCCATAGAGTGTCTGTTTGGCTTGGATGTACTCGGAAAAGTTAAATCCTTGTGCAGGTTTGCATCGTTAGAGCTCAGGTGCCTCCCTCTGGCGAGGAAACTGGGTGTCAAAATGAACTGCGGCGTTTGGTATCCGCCTATAGGGTGCTGCACTACAAAGAGATACCGGCTCCCAGGGAATGTGCGTAAGACACCAATCTGCAGCCCATTAGAAATAAAAAAAAGTATTCGTAAAACAATTTTATATGCATTTTTTAATTCAACTGGCATTGAATACCAAAAATGTTATTCATTTTTCAAAATCACAACTTCGGATGTAGTCAGTTACCATAAACATAATGTTTTTATCTTAATATAAAATTATAATATTATTTATTATGGAATTATTAATATAAAATCATATCTATTCAGAATTATGAGACGAACTGATAATATTAAGGCGTAGACATTTTCTACTTCGTATCACTTTCAGGTTACAGTTCTTTTCCCCTGAATCATTAAAATATGAATTATTTCCCAATAACCATTTCCAATGCTAATACCAAAAAAAAAAGTGATGATACTGATACAGAACTGGAAATATTTCATTTATCCAGGCGAATTTCTCCAAACTTAAGCTTCGTGTAACCTCATTCCCTTTCACACCCAGAGATTGCTCGCCAAATGTGTGAAGAGACGGGTGAAGATTTGCCATTGCATATGCATTCGGGAAAACCGGAGTTCTTCTTTAGGCAAACATTTTAGCCCGAAGCATTCTCGTCAAGTCGTGATTGGATGTCGAACTGCTCTGTGACGTCACTGCTTAGAGCGTCTTTCCTGCGATGCTTCGGCGTGGCGATGGGAAGATAGGATAAAGGAGCAGGGGAAGGAATCTATCCTTTCCCCCTCCCCTAACGCGCAGAAATTTCAGAGTTTGAAGGGAAGGGGAAAGCATTTGTGTTGTTACAGAGTTGATGTAATGTGGAACGCGAGAGGTGGATGGGAGAATTGCTTTCTCAAAATTTTAACCAGGGGAGCACCAGACTTGGCGACTCAGCATTCCTTTTTTATATGCTGGAGGTGCTTAAGAAAGTGCGATTTAAGAGATTGAACTTTTGATAGTCGCAAATGGCTTGAAAACGAAATATCAATTAAGGTTATGGTATTTGTTTTTTTTAAAAAAAAATTTGTTATATTAAATGCAATTTATGGTATATCTTTTAAAAGAGGAGAGAATTAAAAAAATGTTTAAGTTCAATTTGTTGTTGTTGTTACTAATGCCATTTCTCAGACGATATCAGATCAAGGCCCACGAAATTCATCGTGTCTAAGGGCTAGATGTAAGCCTGTCGTTAGCCGCAGCTTTTAGCACCATACAGTGGCCACGGCACGGTAGCCTAAGGGTCAAGGTAACAGACTCTGGTTTGTCTTTTGTTTGAACCCAGCACCACTGAAGACGAGAGGGGAGCGATGCATGTTAAATCTGTAGAGAGTTCAAACGTCCTACCATTGGTATGGTGTGGTAGTTAAGAGAAGGAAGTGACAGCTCAGGTGTCGTCTTCGTTACTTGCCCATAGTTCAAAATTACGAGGTCCGTCGCCAAAAGCTCTCATGTAGCAGAACAGCGCGACTTAAAAATTCACTCACTTGAGCACCATACAGGCGACATTATGAGTTAGCTCAGTTCCACCCTAATTTTCAGGGAGAAATCATGGGGGTGGTTAGGATCGTCCCACCTCTCTTCCTTTTCCACCAACCTCACGAGAGGACTTGCGGCTCGACGGCAATTTAGAGTACCCCTTTTGCCGCAAAGGGGGGGGGGTGCCATACATTTACAAACATCCCTGCCTTCTCCGGGACTCAAAACTAGGACCTACGGCACAGCAGTCAGCGTCACTAACCACTATACCGGATGGATGGCTCAAGATCAATTTATTTAGCATTGCCTTAAATACGATCAAGGGTGTTAACTAATATAGGAGCCGGCAAACCACGGCCCTCTATACAGAAGGTAGTGGATCATATCAGTCTTTTGCCTCTATGAATTATTTAAAAAACGATTATATACATACTGAAATTGTTTCCCTTTCTCTTTTTACTTTATAATCATTTATTAAAAATGTATTTACATATACATTTAAATATTTGACTGACTTATGATAATTATTCATGTGTGCTATGTCTGTATGAAATAATTTTCCATTAAAACAAGGCTCACTGAGAATCAGTGGAAATAGTACAATTAGTTCTAAAGCAGTAAAAGTCATAATTCTTTGAGTTCGGGAGCATTTATGATTGGACAAAAAATGCACATTAACCCTAACAGAAGTGATAAAAACATATTCAATATTTTTTATGGCAAGTTTTAAGTACAAAAAATCTGTTGAAATAACTTTTGTATATAAAAAAAACAATCACAAAATCAGTTTTAATTATCAACGTAAACACGAAATTTCAAAATAGTTCACCTGCGATATTTTTGAAACAAAATTCTTTCCAAGTTCGAAATTTGAATTTTCAACATTATGAATTTTTCGCAACAGTTTATTCTTGCACTGAATTACAGAAATAAAAATAGCTTTCAAAGTTCTTAGATTCTGAAGAGAAATAAAATAATTCTTTGGATAATATTGTATTGAAATATTATAAAAAATTATTAACTGGAGCACACGAGAATCATGACAGCGACCGCTACCAGATCTCCCTTCCCTTCTGCGTTAGCGTAAGAATATAAATAATTTAAGCTCTTCGAAAGACTACCCTTTTTATAGACTTTTGTACAGTATAATTGTCTTATTTCACTTACAAATTGACTCTTGTATTTCGAAAGTTTGCTGGTCCCTGACCTAATCTATTTGAAACTCGACTATCGATTATTTACACTGTAATACTTAATGGTAGATGCGAATGAGATGTCGGATCTTTTAGTGAATATATAACAAAAGCTGCATATCTTTCTTCAAAAGCTGTTTATTTTATGAAAATAGGCTCCATTTGTTTCAATACACCTTTCCCAAGTGAGTGAGTGAATATTAACATCCCACTGTTACACGAGGGCTTTTGGGGACGGTCTGCGTAATTTTGAACCATGGTCAAGTGACGCAGACGACACCTGAGCTGGCATCCCCCTCTCCTAACTACCACACCCCACCAACGGGAGGACGTTATTTAACGTGTATCGCTCCCTAACACGACGGGTCTTCAGTGGTACTGGGATCGAACTCATGACACGCTAGCCACGATCCGATGCCTAGACAACTTGGCTACTACGGCCCCACACCTTTCGCAAAGACTTCAATACATAGATGTTTATCTTAAAGAAATTCCCCTCTTTTAAACTCAAAGTACTGATAAGGAGTTTTTCCCTGGTTTCAATTTCACACTACTTAGCCCTAAAAATTGTTCTAAATGTTTATTAAAAACAAGTAATATAAAAAAAATTAAGTCAATTCCTACTTAGGTCAACAAAGAAGAATTTTGTTTTAGTTACTTTTTATTAAAATTTACAATTAAAATAGATTTGTATATACTTATGAAATAATCACAATATTAAGTGATAAAATAGAAAGCGATTTCCCTTACAATTTTCCATTTTCCTTTTTATATATAGTTTGGACTATTTTTTGCTATTGATTCATAAATTAAATTTAACTATTCTAATAAAATAGTACAGTAAAAAAGAAATCACATTCTCAGAAATTAGGCCATCCTAGGGGGTTTCGAACCCATGACTTTCGTGTTAGAATTCCAGCACACTATCCATTGCGCTACAGGGATATAACGAACAGTTTTCCTTTCTATATATACTGTTGGACTATTATTTTTGTTTAATAATATTTATTCATTTTTTAAAAATTTAACTAATGAATGAGTATTTGAAAAAAACTTTATTGACATTAATTGTCATCCACTGCAAGTTTAAAAAAATATATTTGAACTTGAATGGATGAATAGAAAGCATTTTATTAGCGATTGAAAATTTTAACCAGATATATAAATAAATATATATACAGTAGACTCTCGATAATTCAAACCTTCGATAATACTAGCCTCTCGATAATTCGAAGTATATGCTCAGTCCCTAGAAAAACTCTTGATATTTCGAACTAAAACAATACGTTTTGGTACATTCAATATTTCGAAATAAAATCTGTGGCTGGCCAGACTACAACACGCTATTATTCGAAGTTCTCTTATAAAACTCTCGACAATTCGAACACTCACTGTCATCTGCAATCCTGTAATAAACAGGTTGGAGCTTACAAGTTTTGCGCTGTGTTGTCTCTGCGTGTCTCCCCTGTAACGTAGCCCCTTTGATGACCATCTGTCTGCTACCCCTTCTTAGTGTTTTCCGATTCTTCTGGCGAGAAGACACTTATTGTTTTTATTCCTTTAAGGGGACAATAGAACAACCTTATCTGTTGTCAGCCATCCACATCTTTTGCTTAACACGTGGCCTTGCTACACATGTGTTCAGAAAGGATGGTCCGCTATTGTGAAGAACAGATGCGTAAGATTGTGTATGAATGTATTCTTTTCAAACAGAATGTTTTAACTTTTGTAAAATATTTGTATATATACTGTATATATAATATGAACTTTTTAAAAATACTTTAAAATAATTTTATATATATGTACAATTGTTGTTTTATTACATAGTCTCAAATTTAAATGTGCTAGAAAAAAATTCTCTTCGTGTATTTTGGTAATTTTTTCTACCCTCTTGATAATTCAAAGTTTTTCATTGGTCCCTTCAACTTCGAATTTTCGAGAGTCGACTGTTTTTAGTGGAGAGAGTAAACAAATTCTAGGAATTGAATGAAAATAAGTTGAGAAAAGTACGGTAACTAAGCTTGGTGCTGCAAAGTTTCATATTTTAATCCATTTTATTTTTCAATTTTTTTGTACTACGTATGCAACCGAGCGTTGTCCTGGAGAAGTATTGGGCAATGCCGATTGATAAATGATGGGCGTTTAATTTTCAATTTTTCATGTGCACTTCATCAGTATAATAGATGAAGTCATTCGTTTCCACCAATGCTTTCAGACCATCATTTTGCTCCCCATCCATTATAGTGGTTAGTGACGCTGACTGTTATGCTATAGGGCCTGGGTTCGAATCCCGGAGAAGGCATGGATGATGGTAAATGTGTAGTGCTTTTGCGGTATGAGAGTACTTTAAATAACCGTCGAGCTGCAAGTCTTCTCGTGAGGTTGGTGGAAGGGGATAAGAGGTAGGGGGCTCCTGGCCACCTCCAGGGTGTTCTCCTTCAAAATTGGGGTTGAACCGAGCTAAATGGTGCTCAAATGGTGTTCAAAGCTACAAATAACAACTGTTGTTAATTAAATAATTGTATAAATGGCGCTGCAAGTCCTCCGAGAGATGCATTCTTCGTTTGTTTGTAGAGTCAGAGTCATGTAATGTTCTTTGTGTTGTGTACGTCTTCTGTGTTGTCTACGAAATAAACCAAAATGCCGAAAGGATGGTGTGAAACATTGGAATGATATAAAAATATAATCGAAATGTAATCGTCTTAATGACCATGGAATAAGGAAATATAAAAACAACAGTAGTACAAAGGCAAATGTATCTATTTATTTATTGGCAATGATTAAAATGAAATCAGTTCAAATGATATCCGCTAAGAAAAAGATTTTCTTTTGCCTTTTTCAATTTGTTTTAAATATGGTGTCAAAATGAGCTCAATAACTTAAAGATAGTGCTTTATATAGAATCTTCTTAAAAAAACGGTAATAGTACATAGTAATAATACTTAGCCACACACTCATACATAATATATTCGCTTGATTATATTGTAATATCGGGAACCCTCAAATTTATTTCATTCATTTTTGGTTTGCGAGAGAGATTACACAGCTTTTGGCTAAAAGGCACTTTGTTTAAAAATTAATTCAAAAAATTAAATCTATAATCAATGATTCTAATCTTCGCAGCCTTTCGCTGGTGAAAAGTTCAAGTGCGGATCAAAGTTCGTAGATCTTCAGGTGATAGTCTCCCGGGTACGGCTGCCCCCGCAACATTTTTCGCTTGTATGGCCCAAGGTCAATCATTGGTGCGACTGCCCAGTGCTTTTCGTTTTACACCTAGCTTACTTGATCGCATGCATCTTAGATAAAAAGAACCTTAATAAAAGTTTTGAAAAATTCTTCTTCTCCGTCTTATAGTAGAATTAACTGTTATCCACCGGCCTTAATTTTATGATATTGTATGGTTATATACCGTTATTAAGTTACTGATGTCTAAGTCTTAGCTTCAAACTTTCGATTGTATTAAAAAAAATTCTTATAGCTTTCACTTTCTGATTTCAAAAAGACGGGACTTGAATTTCTAAAATGGAGTCAATTTATCTTTTACGTCTCCATAACTCCCCTCCCCCCTTTGGGAGACATTTCCCGTAAAACCCATTCTAGCATATCTACTCAACAAAAGAGTCGTGTCTGCCAATTTTAAAGTATAGAGGTTTTATAGCTCAAGAACGGGTTTTTTTTATTTATCACGCCCACGCAACTCTCATTTATCAGGAGTTGATTTGCCCCAAACCCGTTCTTGGAGGATTTCTCTTCAACAAGAGAAATATACTTGTCAAATATAAAGTCTATATTAAATAAAAGTTGGCTTAGAGGTAGCGTGCCCGCATTGTAAGCCCAAGGTTTCGGGTTCAATCCCGGCTGGAGTCGAGAGATTTTCTGGATGCGAAAATCGTAGGCACGCACGTCATATGATTATGTGGCATGTAAAGGATACCTTGAGTATCAATTTGGCTCTGTTACTGTTGGAAAAATTAAATCACGGCAATGTTCAGCATCCAACGAGAGCTAGAACTAATATTAATTAAAGCGTCAAAATCTAGTAGCGAAAGCCGCCACCAGAGAGAGAGAGGATAGTGCGACCAGGAAATGGCTTACGTATCTGAGGTCTTACCGTGTCTCCAAAGGCTTAGATAACAAAATTGTAGCCCACTCGGAAAAAATGTTAACAAAAAAGTAAAATTAAATGAACACTTTAATAATTGATTAGTTGATCACAAACAAGAAAACAGCTTAATTTTTGTGTGGTCTTAAATATATTTATTATTTAAATATATTAATTATAATAATTATACATAATATAATATTAAATAACATCAGTTATGATAATTTAATTTATTATTCATAATTTATATTGTTCATTTATTATAATGATTACGCATTTTCTTAGAATATAATTTTTGGAATATAAATTCAGAGCAATGAGCTGGATATATATATATATATATATAAACCTATAAAATAAATAAATAATAGCATTTATTGCTTCAAACAACTGTATGCAATTGAAATGTCTCAAAGAAATGGACTGAAAGACAGTTATTCAATTTAAAATTTAAAAGCATTTGAAGATAATTCTATCCATATTATGAATAGTAAATGTAAAACTAAATAAGAAAATTGCTTTCCTACTGAATAAAGGATTTGAAAGCTCAATAATTGGTTTTTGAACTTGAGATATTTTTAAGAAGAAAGCTATTCATGTTAATATATAGAACTATTTCAATTTTCGAAATTGATGTCTGATGATAATTTAGTTTTATGGCAAAGAGGTATTGGAGTTTTTAAAAGCAATATCAAGTTTTTTTTTAAAATTGTGGCTTTGTTCATAGCTTTTGTATATTTCAAAATATTCGAATCAAAAGCATTGAATGAAAAGGATATTGTTTTTTCACATTGTGTTGTCTATGGGGTCGATTTATCACCAGAGGTCGCTGTGATCACTTAGCGAGTGTCCGTGATTATCAAATAAGCAATTACAGTTAATTGTATTACACTTGTGGTTATGTGATAAGCGTTGATTTTGCTTACATTCAAATTTTATACTCTGAAAATTAATTTTAGTACTCTAAATATTTTTAATATATTTTCTTGTCTTTTGCTTATTAAGTTATTAAATATATATACATAGATTTAGTACAGTTATTAAATATACATACACAGTTTTAGTTTACAGTATTAGATTTAAGCTTAGCTTATAAACTTCTGTTCTTTGACCTCGTGTCGTGTTTTTGTATACTTTTAGGTTTAGTAATTAAATTGCCAGCCACATTGTGGTTTAAAAAATACGGATCGTGTTCAACTGAACAAAATCCTTTATACTTAAAAATTAAGTGTTAAAGTGTAGAACAAGGGGAAAGGCTTGGCGATATTAATTTTTTTGGAGACCGGAATCGGTAGCCAAGCAACATAATTTAGCGGTAGGTGCTCCGAGAATTTATAAATAGTAATTTTGAAATAAAGAAATATTAATGTGAAGTTAAAAACAAAATATTTATTAAGCTATCAGTAATGCATAAAATAAAAATTGTATTTTTTTAAGTTAAAGCATAGGTTCCCAACCTGTTATGAACTGGGACCTCTTTTTTAGTGAATATTTCGATACCGCCCCCTCCCACTCCAGAGAAATAAGATCGTACATAATGCACGGTGAAAACACGAATTAAATTTTTTAAAAATATTCTGTTACTAATAAAATATATTTAAAAAATTTTTTTTTCTTCTAAAGCCTCCAATTTTTTTAATTGCAAATCTGAAATAGCTATTGCCGCGAATATACAATTTTAAATACGTATAATCAACACAATTAACCAGTATTAAAGTTTACTTTTGTTAGTACATAATCAGCGTATTTTTTTAGTCTTTTTTAGACTATATTTGGTTAATCTGTCCCATGCCTCTCCATACCATCTCAAAGCCCCTAACTTATTTTGGGTCTTTTACTGCCCCCAGAAAGCCTCAAACGCCTACGTAGAGAACCTATGAGTTAAAGGAAAAGAAAGATTTCTCATTTTGTTACATGCAAATCCGAAAATGCTGCCAAAATACTCAGTCGAATCAAACACGTAGGAATTTGTTGAGCGTATTGTCATGTAATTATGATTTCAGATGAAACGAGTCCATTATGCAATTTCCTTTCTATCCATCCTTATATTTGTTTAATACGTACACATTAGTATTTCAGTTGTTGTTAATGCCACCTGTCTGACGGTGTCAGATCGAAGCTCATAAAGTTCATCGCGGCAAAGGGGTAGATGTAGACCTGTCGTTAACCGCAGCTTTGAGCACCATACAGATGGCAGTTCGATTAGTAATTTAGTGTTGAAGGGTGACAGTTGTAGCTGAGTGGTCATGGTCATGAACTCGTAGACGGTATGTTTCCATAGAATCAAGGTGCCACTAAAGATGTGACGTGTGGAGGGGCTGATTCACGTTAAATCGGTTGAAGCTCAAGCTCCCCAAGCTGGTATGATATGAAAGTTTAGAGAGTGGGATATCAGACCATGTGTCATCCTTGTATTTGAACGTGATTCAGAATTACGAAGTCCGTCACCCAAACCCCCCGTTTTGCTTCGAAATGAGAAGTATATGAGCAATATACAGGGTGTCCGAAAACGACCGCATAAACTCTGCACAGCTAAATTCCTCATTGGGAGTACATAAAAACTGCCCAAAGAAGCGTTCCTGTACGATCCATAGTTTACGAGAAAAATACAAAAAAAAAACAAAGTATGACATCACTTCCGGTGCAAGAAAAAAGCACTTTATTGAACATATCAACAGCAGTATATGCATAATTTAAGGCAATGTTCAAAATGTCCACCGTGCATGTCGAGGCAGGCTTGAGCACGCCGTGGAATGGCTGTCATCATACGTCGCAGCATCATGGGGTCCACCGAAGTACAAGCAGCATACAGACGAGCAACTAAGTCCATTTGTGTTGTCACTACGTCTCGATACACCAGTTCCTTGAGATGGCATGTCTCAGTAGTAGTCGCAAGTACATGTCGCAGTAGTCACGAACGGAATACATGGCCACCATACGAAGACTACCGGTAGCTGCAAGATGCAGCCTTTTAAATACCAGTTCAATGGCGGCTTAACATCATTCCACGGCGCGCGCATGCATGACGCGACATGCGCGATGGACGATTTAAACATTATAGTCTGGAAAGATATGCAAATACTGTTGTTGATATGTCCAATAAAGTGTTTTTTCTTGCACCGGAAGTGACGTCATACTTTGATTTTCGTATTTTTCTCGTAAACTATCGATCGTACAGGAATGCTTCTTTGGGCAGTTTTTATGTACTCCCAACGAGGAATCTAGCTGTGCAGAGTTTATGCGGCCGTTTTGGGACACCCTGTATTAATTAACTAACAAGTGATCACGGTTATATCAAAACGACTATTAAATTGAGCCTAGAGTTCAAGTCCAGGATTCGACAATGACTGTCTCGAGGAATAATAGGAATATATTTAGCTATATAGAGCTGGACTTCTTAATTCCAATGAAATGAGACGTGTGCTGCAAGTGGGATACCATTTCAGGTGTCATTCTCATCATTCAATTGTAATTCAAAAATACGAGGTCCTTCGCGATAGATTAACATTGCTTCTTAGCAAAACAAAAATTGTAATTCAAATGGTAACAATATTATAAAGTATTTTATTATTATTAAATGTTTAACTTGACAATTTTATGATATAAAATGTTTTTAAATGCATTGGTATTTAATTTTCTGAGTACCAACCACGCGACATGGGCACGGTGCCCTAATGGAGACTTTCTTGGTATGTGTTTAATGCGACAGATCTTATAGGTTATCTTCCATGTAATCAAGTCATGTAGTCGTGATAACACAGCGGTCAAGTTCACGTGTCAGTGACTGACTATTAACTTCGCACTGTTCAGCTACACTAGGACTTTTGGCGACGAGCAGCGTAATTTTGATCCATGGTCAAGTGACGGGGACGACACCTGAGCTGGCACCCTCCCCCTGTCCTAACTACCACACCAACGGGAGGACTTTGAGCTCTCGATAGATTTAAAGTGCATCACTCCGCTACACGGCGGGTCTTCATTGGTCCTGGGTTCGAACTCATGGCACGTCAACCACGAGTCCGTTACTTTGACTACTAGTGGTCAAGGTCACGGACTCGTGGCTGGAGTACCATGAGCTCGAGCCTAGTACCAATGAATACCCTCAATGTAGAAGGGGCTGTTGCAAGTTAAATTTGTCGCAGCTTGGTGTGACGTGGAAGTTAGGAGAGGGATGTGCCAGCTCAGGTATCCTCCTAGTCTGGGTTCTAAATTCCGATTCCTGTCGCTAATATCTATTGTGTAGCTTTATAGTGCGATATTAATATAACTCTTAGCCACTCGGCAGGTAAAAGAAACTACCCTTGAGTGAGTGATAGTTGTATTTGTTGCATAATAAGGCAACACACACGAGGGCTATTAGTGGCAGACCTTGTAATTCTGAGCCTCGGTCAAATGACGAGGACAACACATGAGCTATCACCTCCCTGGGAGGAGTCTTCAGGGGCACCAGGACTCAAACCCGTGACACACCAACTACGTGTTCGTGGTCATAACCACTTGACTCCCGAGGCCATAATAAGATTTACAAGCCCCTTTTTTATGTATCAACAAATCAAAAATTATTTTTAACTTTAAACAAGAAGACAAGAAACACAAAAAAAAATTTAAAACATAAATTAAATACGGCAAGAATTAATTTTTACTGCAGAACAATTTTTATTAGAATTAATAATTAGATTTGTAATTTAAAAAATATATTTAGGAGGGGGGGGTACTTCCATATCATTACGTACTAATGAGTTACAAGGACGTTTTCAACTTTGAGAAGTGTGGTAAATATTTTTAATTCAAAACATTTATATTGAGCATGCAAAAAGCAATATTTTTCTCTACACCAGAAAACAAAAACAAAGCAGGCACGTAAGAACAAACAATGGGAGCAAAAGATCCATCTAAAAACAAAACCCACAAATCTTTTCTTAAATTCATGACATGATAAATATTCGTCAGTGGGAAAACAATTCATTTTGATTTTTTCCGAGGGACAGAGGAAAGACGGAAACATTTAAAAGTCGAAGAGCATCTCTTCCTGAAAGTCTCCCCCAAAAGATTGCTCTGTCAACCCCACAACAAACGCTTTCACCAAATCTCGCGAGCAAAACAATTCCACTCTCCTCCCTCCCCCCAATCCTGTCCTCGTAGACCCCAGACACATTCGATTCCGTCGTGTTTAGAACCGGAACTCAGACCAGAATTAAAATGCGTCTGTCCCTCGCCTCTCAGTCCGGGATAGAGGCTCGTCATTTTTGCTGCGGTGTTTACATCCGGCGCGTTTAAACGGATGACGCGCGGAATTTTCGGGGACAGGAAATTGTCCCCACGAGAGTGGATTCGTCCCCTTTTGGAAGACAGAAGGGGGGTTGCAAAGTCGCTCGTGAAAGATTCCAAGAATCGATGCAAACAAACCCGGAGACAAAAGGATCCAAGGAAAACGTAATTGGGAAATGGATAATTTTCGCCCTCGGAAGATAGTTTCTGAGGCTTTTGAGGTCATTTTCCAGATGAAGAAAGTGGGTTTTGTTAGCTGGGATGAGATGAATGGGAATCGGGAAATGAATTAAAGCTTCTTTGGAAAGGAAATTCCGGAAGGCGTGTTTAGGGTGGTGAATACCCCTGGAAGATGAAGGAGGAACAATGGAGTTTGCCGTAAATTGTGTGCTTGTAACTTTTCGTTTGTAATGAAATTGAATTTATTGTAACAACTTTTCTCAGTGTGGTCGTATATATTAACAATAACTGTGTTTCCTATATCTCTGTCTATACTTTCTTCTAAACAATATCTATAGCGATTCAGTCAAAGGATAAAATCATAAATTGACACTTTTCCCCAGAAATTCTTGTAGTTGCTGACGTGATACAGTTTTAGACGATGGACTTTGGTGCATCTCTTATCTCTTTGTACTCTCTGACCATTCAATACTGAAGAAGATGATACTCAAAGAATTCTACTTTTATATTTACTTCTGATTTTTCTTTTTTACAAATAGACCTGTTTTTAATAGATTTGATAATAATATATTGATTTAACTTTAACCCCTTAAACTTCGTATAATTTGGAAGAAAACGATCATAAGCCTATTTTTTTTTATACAAGAAAATAAAATAAAACTAAGAGCAGAACAAAAAATGTATTTATTTTTCAATTTTGGGTAAACTTTTAGCTCTAAATACGAAAAAATTTTTTAAAGAAAAGCCAACATTTAGGGTGATTATGACTGA
>BMAO01020272.1:0-17664 GCA_019973975.1 Trichonephila clavata
ATTTGTTTTCATAGTAAAATTACTAAATTGGGCATCTTATTTCAAATCATTTTTCTCCCAAATTTAGGTGAAAAATCGTTTGGCCCAAAAATATTCAAGTAGAAATCAAAACTACGAAGAAATAAGTTTCTAGATAAACAAAGTTTCACAACTACTGTGAAATTTGATTTCTTGAATCCAAATTATATATAAATTGTGACAATACATCCATGGATTAATAAAAAAAAAAGCTTTTTATTTTTAGCGTTAATTTTATTTTAATTCAAATATGAATTGTAACAGAAATTTATGACTATTATGCCAAATTTTTTTGTAAATTGATTTCTTTACTGGTGAAAGCAGGCATTTAAAAAATGGTCGAGAATAATTTATTACTAACCCTAGTAATACTCTTGAAGGGTAAAAATTGCATTTTTGTAATGTTGCTGCAAGAAAAAAATGCCGCTGGGAATTTAAGAGTACTTTAGAATATTTACGAGAGATGAATATTATATTTCTGATTACACAAAACCTTATTGCAAGAATATTTATAGCTTTTATTAAAGTAACCATGCAGTAAATTATAGCAATGTATAAGTATAGTGTAACACTAGCTTAATAACAATACTCTATAAGTTTTTCTGTGCCATATTGAAATAATTAACAAATATTATGATTCTGAGTAATTTAATTTAAAAAATTTCGTAGTTACAAAACTCCATTTTTAAAAATTTTATATGCTCCATTTAAAATTTTTTTTTCTTTCCAAATATGGATATTTTAATATTACTTTTTCTATTCAATTGTTATTTTATTTTATTTGCCGTATTTTAATGTACCGTATTCATTCCAATCTAAGCCGCACTATTTTACCAATGTTAATGCTACTGAAAATCGGGTGCGATTTAGAATCGAAGGCGGAAAAATTCGTTTGGATGAGGGAAAATCAAAAATTGCACTGACGGTTTGAGTAATTACAGGTCCATGAATGTTTTTATATGTAAAATATTATTTTTCCTATAACTGTTTGTATTATATTTCCAACTGTAGACGTAAGCAGGAAATGGGGTGTATAAGTATACCATGAGCATTTTTCAATAATTGTAACTCTATTTTAATTATTGAAATAATGTTTGTATAACAAGTTAACCGAATCATTAGAATTCATATTTGAAAGAAAGGAATATGTACATATACATTTAAATCAGGAAGTTCTTACGTAACTGTCGGTCTCTAGCCTACCAACTGCTAAAATTATTCTTTTTACTGGGTAATGTTTGTGTAATAGATGACTATTTCCTAAAAATAGTTCTTTTGACATCAAAACTGCTGTTTTTTTAAATACTATCTGTTATAAACATAAATAAATCCACAAAATGAAATCTCTTAGCTTAGTTTCAGAGAGGCTTAGGAATCGGTCACAAATATCAAGCCATCTTAAGCTGTAAGAAATTACAAAGAACTCAAAATATTTTCCATTTGTCTCTCATTGGACCATAAAAATATATGTAAGAATCCGAAAATGGTGGTGATTTCAACACCTTCATTTTTAAAGTGTTAGTTATTATGCGGTATTATTGTTCTTAATTCTACAATAGAAATGTCCATTAGTCTAAGCTTAGTCTTTTGCGCTACGCTGAAAGATACTAAGCCTACACTAATGGACAAAAAGAAGATAATGTTTGAAAACCTGAAAGAAAATGTCTCAATTTTTAAATCGTCATTGATCTCTTTTAAGATATTTTTCTTAGAATATTCCTTCAAAAAAAATTTTTTTTGCAAGACTTCGGAAATAACTACGGTAAATATTTCAAAACATTCTTGTTAAATTATTACATTGGAAGTATTCTTTTTTTATAAGTAATGCTTTAAAAAATGGGACACGGCTTTCCGCATTAAAAGTACTCATAAGGTATACTTTTAGAGATCACGAGTTCAAAAATCTGTTTTACCGAGGATGACTGCGTAGAATAATATAAACTTTTTAATATTCAATTAAACTTATATGAAGGAATATAAAATACCTGGATATTTTTTCGAATACCAGCTGGACACTATTTTATTAATAGAAAATGTCATTAAAATGGAAGTTACTGACTACATTCGGAATCGTGATTTTGAAAAGCGTATAAATGAATAATATTTTGATATTTAGTGTCAGTTGAATTAGAATATGTACATAAAATTGTTTAAAGTATATTATTACGTGAAAATTTATTTAAATATAATTTTTTTATCAAGTAATGAAGATTAAAAATTTTTAAAAAACATTCTAATTTTGTGAAAAAAGCTTTTATATAAATGTCATTGTCCTACATATATGTACCTAGAACTTCCATAGGATTTTGAAAAATTCACATTATTTTCAAAGTTACAATCAAATAAAAATATTTTACTTTATATTAACCAAACGCTCCCGCTCTCTTAACGTAGTTCAAGCATGCCTCAATTTTTAAAAATTTTCCATGAACCATCTCAAGTACCCAAAAATCCGCAGAACCACTTAGGTAACCTATGGACAATATGAAGTGAAATTTACTCGTTTTGCCGTATTATTTTTCTTTGTTGTTGTTTTAGCAAGAACTGATTAACACAGAGATGTGTTAACTATGCGACAGCAAGCCTATGAAATCATTACAAATTTCATTTAATCAACGATTTTTTTTAAATTTCCCTAAATTTACTCATATTAAATATCTAAAGTAATAATTGTTCAAATCCGATGTCGGAATTATTGATGAAGTCTAACAGAAAACACGTTACGGTCTTTCACAAACTGAAGCCATACTAGGCATTGCAGGCCCAGTTTTAACGGCACATCACTTGATTAATGAAACTATATAACTATTTTGCTTTTAAAAAGGGTTTTTGCTGAGGAAATTATGACTATGAATTATGAAATCTTATCCCCTCAAAACAGTTAAATGGTTTGGCGTATTTTCTTCTATAAGCATTTCAAATGTTTTTATAAAAAATAAAAATTTTGTCCCGAGATTGCACCTTAAGCGTTCAATTTTTTTTGCCAAAATGTTCCAAAAAAGTGCACATTTTTTTATTGCAGATAACTAAACGTAACACTCAACAGAATGTGAAAGTGAAAGAATTTTATTTTAATTTTCAATTTTAAAAATTTTCACACAATTTTTTATTTCATAATTTTGGAACACAAAAACCCCTAAATATTTAATTTCTTTAAGTACACATTGCATGCGATGTGAAAATGTTTCATATATCTTAAAAGAATTTCTTTCATACTTACAAAAAAATTCATATTCGTACCTTTTTTTCAAACGGTTGAGGATTTTGTGTGTCAGCATATATATTATGCACGTACAATTTAAAGCGCTGTGTAATATGTCTACACTGCAACGGAAACAGAGATAATATCGCTCTTTTGGATTATCATTCCTTTTTCATTTCTTCTCAAACAACAAATGGCACATTGCCCTGCCAATCCTGTTCTTTATCGAATATTTTCAAGAATCTAAATTCCTGCCTTTTATGAAAATTCCACGTTCACCACAAATAAAATCCCTGATGAAAAGTATTTCAATACCATGAACACTGCATCTCTTAAAAAAACACTAGCATTAATTAACGCACTATAAAAATTAAGAATATGCGCAAATCAAAGAAAGAAAGAAGAAAATTTCAATGTCCGTACAGCGTACGAGCTTATGTTGGTAGCCCGTATGGTGTATGGGCAAATCAGTCAAGGATTAACAGTTGCTCCATTTAATTCAACTTTTGACAATCTCTTTGATTTTTTCTCTTATTTATAAATTCCAGTAATATATGGATCTAAATGTTTATTTATTTATTTTTTTAAGAAGATGTGCTATATTTTTGTGTAATTATTCTTTAAGTCCTCAAAAGTGCTAAAATGAATTGTATTTTAAAGACAAAATCTTTTATAGGTAAATGTTACATCACATTAAATATTACGAGTTTTCTTTAAACATTAATATGAATCAAATTTTTTTTTCACAATTTCAAAATTTATTTATACGTATAGGTGTTCTATGTTATATAGATGAAGGGAGAGTAAAAAAAAATCTAATTATTATATTGTTGTTAAGTACTGCTACAAGTAGAGGGAAATTTAGGTATCTGAGCTTTTTGATGATAAAAAGTATAAATAATTTTTGTTAAGAAAAACTAGTATTTAAGTACGTTTTAACATTTATTGCGATTCGAGGGCATTTGCAGGAAAAAAAAATCAAGTACATTCAACAGCTTCTTTAGTATTAAATCAAAAAAAAAAAAAAACTCCTGTAGAAGTTATAGTGTTTAATAAACGGAAAAAAAGGGAAAACTTGGATTGGATTCAATGGTGCTACGAGAAAAAGCTGTGTTTTGAAATGTTTTGCAATATGTTACATTGTGTGCAATATGTACTCTGTACTTACTAATCTCAGTAACCATTACTTCTGATTTTTAGCGCGTTTTTCACGTAGTGTAAAAAAGCGCTATTAGGACGCAAATTTCGTCTTCGTCTTCGTTCCATATTGTGTCGTACCTTTTTCTCAGCCAATAATTAACCGATTGACCTCGGGTTTTCGGCATTTGGTTGCATTTGTGCCCTAGATGAGCCGAATCATATTTAAATTTAATAATTTTAAAAATTTTTTTTAATTTTTTTTAAAAAATTTTAAATTTTTAAATATTTTTTTTAAGTATAGTACTACTTTTTGTTAGTAAAAAGTTCATTAGTTGCATTATTGTAAAATACAACATGTGAAAAACGCGCTAAAATTACTTGGCCATGCCAATGATTGATATCTTGTTTATGTTGTAAAATATATTTCGAGTCTAAAATCATCTAACCATCTAAAGTTTTTTTTTTTTTTTTTTTCATTTTTTCGAAAATTAAACTCTGTGGTAATATTATAATTCGAAATTATTTTCCTCCCAATCTCCCTACCATAGAACATCTTTTCCTCATATGTTAGCTCCTACTAATAATAATTTTTTCCCTCCATAAACCGCTATTAAATGTGTCTGTAGCATCTGATGCATTATTTTTCTATCTTAGTATATTTTCAATGATTCAATCCGCTTCTAAACTTGTATGTTTATTTATTTATTTACAGTAAAATCCAGCGTATAACGCGCATCTATGCTTACTAGCTGCATTTTTTATTTTTATTTTAAAGTATATTCGCCGTATAGCACGCATCCCCTTTTTTTACGAAGAAATCTGAAATCTGAGGAATGCTCTTATGTTTTAAAGCCATTTATTCTAGGATTTACCCCAGGATTTTGAAAAAATAGTATATATCTAGAAAAAAAACCTTTAATTTCATAAGGTATAACATTTTTTAAAAAAAAATAAACAGAATTCCAATTTTTGTACAGGTCTAAGTTTTTTTCTTGCACATCTCTTTTTTTTTTTTTTTACTTTTGAAGCTATCATTTTTATATACCGGACCTATAATGCGTACCCGTAAATTTCGATTTTATTTTTTGAGTTAAAAGTGCGCGTCATACGACGGATTTTACGGTAAGTAAAAAAAAACCATACAAGCTTTTTTTTTTTTTGGTGCAACATTTTTCCATGCAAATCTCTCAACACAACAATGATTCACAATAATTTTATCGCATTAAAACCAAAAATTAAGAAAAAACACTATAAAAATTTCATAATAATACCACCTGAAACACAAAGACAAATTATCCAGCGATGCACGTTACATCTTCACTTAGTAGCCAAAACAGTAAAAAAAGAAAAGCCAAAGCACGACAAATAGTATTTCCATTAAAACAAAAAAAAAAACACAAGCAACAAAAAACAAAATGAAGGAATACCTTCTTATTAATAACAGACCTACCTGTCTGCACTTAAAACTAACCTTAACCAAAACAATAAAGAAACAAAGAGCTGCATAAAGACAGGAGGTTTGAATCCGGGAGTACAGGGGGCTGGGGTGGGATGGAAAAAGGTGGGTACTGATGGGTGCGCCCGACGGTAAAATTAACCCCCATTTAGGCAACGGCACGCCCGTACAGAAGCCGCAGAGTGAGCAGGGTGAGTTACGAGGAAATAGCCGCGCGTTCAACGGGTTGCTCTAACGACGGTGACTTGCTGTTTATGCGGCCGGCGAGCGGGCGGACTTAGACGGCCAGAGACAATCGTAGGATTTGCGGCGCAAGTGTTTATGGTGAGAGGGTCTTGAATTTTTATTAGCAGTTATTATTTAAAATATTAAGATACTTTGATTTTATACATATATATATATATGTATATAAATATATATATAATCAAAATTTCTCTACAAGATATTGATTATATATTCTCACATATTATGTGGCTGCATAGCGCCTATATATGTTTGAATTTTGATAAATGGTATTCTGGTCTTTTATAGATCTTGCTATTTTGTAGCTTATATATATATATATATATATGGTGCAAGTGGTAGTATAAATTTTTAGTGCAAACGTGTTTTTGAATTTTCTTTGGTTTTTGGGTTTGTTTTAAGGATAAGATTTTTTTTCACTTTTTCTTGAAATATCATTAAAGTATCCGACTCATTAAAATTACCAAATAAAATTACAAAATATATATTATTTTGTTTTGACATTACAAAGATGCCGAGTTTCAATAAATTACATAAAATTAGAAAAACTGGAAGTGGCTCTTTTTTTTCTTTTTTTAATCAATCATAATTGGACATTTGCATGATTTAAAAACTTTCGTAGTGAGACTGATAACTCGAAATATTTTAAATGTGTTTTTCTATGAAATTTTTTGAATATGATATTTATATTATTTTCTAGGGAATGCACTAAACTAGCTCTTACTGTATGAATATTTTTTTGAGGTATGGCCTGTTATTTCAATGATAGATTCATATTTTCTCACATATGATATTTATTCTACCAACTCTAAAATTTTTATATTTTGATAAAACATTGAAATTTTAGTACAATCCCAAGATAAATACGTATAGTTTATTTTAGTAATTCCTTTACTGATATAAGTTTATTACTTTTTCTCTAACTGCTTTAAAGAATCTTTAACAAACTGTTAAAATTTCATTTAAAATTGTGCTTTTTTTAAAATTTAGGTAATTTAATTTAAGTATTGCAAGTTAAATAGTAATATTTATTTGCATTGATCTCCTTAAAAAGGTAATTATAATGTTTTAGTATGTATTTTTTTAAAAAAAATAAATTACTCTTAACGTGTTCGATACCTTAAGTTTTATTATGAACTTAAAAAATTTAAGTGAGATAGTTATGAATTGAATAGATTTATCATTGGAATTTTTGATTTATGATTCCATATTAATTATGAACTATTAGTTTTTTTCCTTATTTTATAGCTTCTATTTTCATTTCTTCCTAAATCTATCAAATATCTTCACCACTAATAACACGATTCCTATTTATAATTTTAACTTTAACTGGTTTCAAATATTATATATCACACCTTCCGTCCAACACCTTATTGTCTTTAGTAGCAGAAATTGTGCATTTATATGTAAATAAAGCTATTTTCGTTTGTTTTTTTTAAATAATTTAGACCAAAATACTTAATTTTTCATGAACGAAACTGCGTCGAAAACTTATTATTAATGAGTATTTTATTGAAAGGTTAATCTTTGTTTTTAATTCTCGGAATTTTACAAGTTTTTATTTAATTTTAAATGTACCGTAAAGTTCCGTCGTATAACCGCACCGGTGTATAACGCGCAACTATACTTTCAAGCTGCATTTTTTAATTTTTAGGTATATTCACCGTATAACGCGCACCACCTTTTTACGACGGAACCTGAAATATACGTAAGCAATCCTATTGCGATTCGAAGTCATTTATCCGAGATATTATCTCCGGATTTTGAAAAAAAAAAGAGTATATTTCTACAACTACAACCCTTTAAGTTCATTATATAATTTCTTTCAAATAAGCAGCATCTTTATATGCATAGAAGTCTAATTTTTTTTAATCCTGATCTCTATTTTATTTTAAAAACTATCATTTTCATACCCGGCGTATAACGCGTACCCGTAAATTTCAAGCTTATTTTTTTGTGTTAAAAGTGCGCGTTATACGGCGGATTCTACGGTAATTGAAAACAACTATACATTTTTACTAAGTTTTCATAATTATTTCTGATGCTATATACTAGTGCATATACTGATGCTATATACTGATTATACTAGTGCCTTTTCATATGATCAACCTCATTAAAGTGACAAGTCAAAAAATTGCTGTCTCTTCACACTTATACTGATTTAAAACATTAAAAACAATTATTTTGTAAAATAATTGATGCAATACGTTTACCGTATTAAAGTTTTTAAAAAACTATGTTATCACACTTGGCATAGTGAAGTTAAATTTTTATTAAAATTATAGAAAACTTAGGATACATTTAACCTCACTAATATTTCTGTCGGAAGCTTACTTTTTTCTCAATATATAATTTATTTTTACCTAATTACTTTTACTTGAATGAATTTAATATTTTTAATCAAGGTTATTTATATTTTAAAACATAAATCTGAAATTATTTATAGGATATATATGTAGTCGCAAAAATATCCACTCTCTCTTATTCTTTACATCTTACTATTATAAATTAACTTAAATATGAATTCATAAAAAATAATCTTAAGTAATTACACATTCATTTCAATGAATTTTTAACAAAAAAATTAAGAAAAAGTAATCAAATTAATAAAATTTAGCACGTGGTTATAATGTACAATTGAAAAAGATTTTCCATTATATACGTTACAGGAAAAAAAATGATTCTAAAAAAACCGCGAAAACAAATATATTTAATATTGGCCGGTACTAAGCCTTTATTTCAATTCATAAATTTTGATTCCTTAGATTATTTATAATTATTTTATATTTTTACAAGTCATGTTGCAACTTTTCTCAAAGGTAACTTAATTTTTTACATTTTCAGTACCAATTTTCGTGCAATTTCCGTGCCACAAAATCGAGATCCAATCAGTCAACAATCTTTACGCAATATGCAAAAATTTCGCTGTTGCATTTGTGGCTTTGTAACTTCTTAGTGAAAGTTATGGATTATTCGCAAAATATCCAAAAAGTTTTTAAGAGCAGAAATTTAGGATTTACTTTTATTTGTAAAAATAATTACGTTTCAAAATTTTATTTATTACTGAGAAATCTATGAAGATTTATAAACGCTAGTTTATTACTATTTTTTTTAGAAACTGATTTAAATATTTCTACTTTAAAAATTTAATTTTTCCCATTTTATTTCTTTTCTAAAATTGGATGGAGAAAATTCCAATTCTTTGGCGGGAACAATTTTGAAAAACACTACATTGAAACTTTTATATCATCAATATTTGAGGACATATTTAAAATTAAACGACCTATTCTCAACATTCTTACCTAGAAAATTTTCAAATACAATTTTACTTAAATTTATATTTAGGTTATTTATATTAATGAGAAATCAGAAACTCAATAAATCAGATTATATACGGGAAAAAGTTATGTACTAAGGAGTTAACTAACTGCGTTAATTATATTAACAGATAAACCCATTAACATCCAAATTTATAGTCATTAAATACTATACATACCAATTTTATGTTTCAAAAATGATTAAAAATACCCAATTTTTGACGATTTTGCTATTTTATTGATTGTAGAGAAATTATGGATTTTTTTTTCTTTTCTCAAATTAAAACAAATAAATGTAATGAACCTGATTATAAAACGTGAAAAAGGCAAATTTTTAATTTATATTTACTTGCAAAATGGCTGTTATTAAAGATAAACATAAGTTACTTGAAGCATAAAATTGCCCTTAAGAAAACTTTGCATCTATAATAATTTTTAAAAAATAAATTTGTTGCTGAGAAAAGCAAGCAGTGATACAATTTTTTCTTCCTATTTTTATCTATTTTTACTGTTTTTAACTCTTTCCCTTCTGCTACTAATATATATTTTTTAATTCCGCCTTCCAAGAATGAATTTTTCATTCAAACATTGATAAATAATCTATTAGCTCAAAAAGCGTTTCGAGTAACTTTTTTTTGTTATTGTTTTTCTTATCATAATTTCCCCTCAAAATTTGGTCCATGGTCAAAAGTCCCCCAACTCGTATCGTACCTCAAGACACACCAATTGATACTTCTGATTTTGTCGATTTTGTAACAAAAAATAGTAAAAAATAAATTATTGGATTAATAATTAGCATTAATTAATAAAATAAATTGTTAATTACAAGTACTTAATTAAATTTTACGTTATATATATATAGGATTATCATCAATCGAAAAAAACTCAAGGGCTTGGGGAGGGTCCGGACCCCTAGGACACCCACCTTGTGTGCGCCACTGCACGTGAGTGTAATGGTGTGAGTATATATTATAATTAAAAAGTAAAACTATATATATAAATTATTTAAACCACATATTCAAATAACAAATTATTTCATTCAACTAAGTAATAATTAAAAAAAGATTAAATTTATATATGAATAACTGAATTCATTATAAAAAACTATTAAAAATTGATATTAAAGGCCCCGGAAATAACTTTCTGGTTACGTTCCTGAGGACAGCATCATGTTAGATATTACTGGGATGTAACGTCCTAGAATTACGGGGGGGAAAGTAAAGTGCCTTTTAAGTGCCTCCTCCTTAACGGTAACTCAAAATTATAAGATCCGTTCTCAAGGACTGTAGTGCATGCTAATTAAAATCAAATTACCACTCCTAGAATGGTTGTTTTGTCTAGTTATCGTTTGTCCGTTACTCTAAATTACTAAGATCATCGCCAACCATTCTAGTTTGGCATGAACTAAAGAAAATTAAATTAAATCAAATTATTACATCTAGCACAGTTTCTTGATCAATCATCACTTTTCTTTTAATTCAACGCCAGGAGCTGTAGTTTAGCCCGAACGGCAAATTTTATTAAATTATCTCTTTGGTATAGTTTGCTTGATGTCCTCGTCGCATAATCAAAGGTTATAATTTAGCTACTAAATTCGTCGACCGCAGTTCAAGTATAATTTTAATTAAACAAAACTAAATTGAATCAAATTATCTCTTTTAGTATAGTTTGCTTGTTAGAATTGATTATTGACGTGATAAAGATTCCGAGGGGTGTTTTCCCCTTCCTTCCTTTCTTTCTTTCTTTGGTATAACATTCGCAGATTTAATTCAAAATATTCCCACTCGAAATCAAAATAAAAGTTTAAAAAATTATTCAGGTAAACTTAAAAATAATGTTATGTAATAATTTATTCTTAATTTCTAAAGCATAAGAAAAAGAATTTTTTTTTAAATTTTATTATATTTTTTTTAATTTAGAATTATTTTACAAGGATTATTTGATTAAGGGCGTATAATGCGATTTATGAAAAAAAATCTTTGAATTTTTTTATCCCCAAACTTTTTGGTTGCCTCCTATGTATATACATAACGTAAAGCACATATTTTGGGATCAAAATACCATAAAAGGCTACCCATTTAATTTTTTTATGAAAAATTTAAAAATTCATGAAGTGATTTTTAAAATGCTACTCCTCCTACAACAACTTATGATCACATATAAAACTTGATTTACAAGTACGTAAAACTATGTATCACAAAAGTTGCAATAGGTTTATAATAATATGACTGTCTTTTGTAAAGTACTTTTTTTGTGTTGAATGTTTATTGAAAATTCCTCAAAAATGTATGCATTCTAATTCAACTTTTTAAAAAAAATAATAATTAGGACTGTGTGATTAAAATGCATACCAACTTTGTTAAACGAACTAATAGCTAGTTAGAAAAATATCAAAGTTTTTGGCGCAATAGATAAAAGGCCTTAACGTTTTAAATGAAATTCAGCAGTGATTTTCTCTTTGTGTGTGATAAACTAGTTTAAAGTTTTTTTATAGCCTTTGGGATGCAAACGAAAAACAAACATAGAAGTTATCACAACTTGGGTTTTTTTTTAAACTAGAGCTTTCAAATTTTGTGAAATTATAGATAGATATATAAAGAATAATTTTAGCTAAAAATAATTTATATGATTTCTTTTCAGATTTTTGTCAATTGCATCTACTGTGTCCCCTTAAACCTTTTTTTTTTATACCTTGGAAACCTCCCGTGCTAATCTCTACAGTTATGAAATTATAATACGAGACTAAAGTAAAGAAATATTTACCGAGTTTTTAAACGCAGAATTGAAATTTCTGCAAACGATTTTCTCCCCCAAAAATTTGGGTTTGATATTTCAGCTTAAAGTATAATTAAAATCAAAATTTCTTAACTAACTGGTGTAATTTTAGGGTATTTTAGAGTAGATTATTGGATCATGAAGGATTTTATTTTATCTACACCGATAAAATGAGAAACTGTGTTTCCTCAGCACATAATTATCAGCTTGAACATTTATTATTTGTTGCTCAATTCAAGCTGTTTTATTTTCAATTATTTTGAAAATTCTTCGATATACTATTCTATTAAACTCAATCAATTCTACTAAACTCTACAAAGCTATTTTTTTAACTCAATGAAGGTTATTTGGTCATTATTTTATAAATGATTTTATATTTATTTTGATATTTTCAAATTCCATTCACACACACACACACAATCCGATTTTTATTCACATATAATGCGTGCCATCCCTCTTCTTCTTGAAGTTATTTCTTATTTTAGGAAATTACATTAAATCTTTTCTCAAAGAAAGAAATTTAGGCTTTTTTTTTATATTTCGCCACTTTTTAAAATTAACTACAAGTACCTACAACTAAAAATTATGTAAATTTGGATTTATTTTGAAAAACAGCCTGAAAGATAGTTTTACCTGCTTGAAAAAAATTTAACAGCTTGTTATTTAACAGCTTGTTATGGACCCTTTTATATACCTTTAAATGAAAATTGTGTAAAATTTCTAAAAAGTTTTCGAAATTTTTTCTAGAGATATTAAGTTTTATTTATTGCTTTTGCCTTTCGCTCATTAAAAATCAGAAAAACTTGTGTAACTTAAAAACTTATACATTTTTATATTATTATGAAGTTTTTCAAATGAACATTTTATTTATTTTCAACCAAAAGTATTTATTTTGTAAATAAAAACAAATCTAATTATTTCCTGAATAATTTTTAGACATAATACGGAACGAAAGATTTCACCTTTGAATTATTTCTGTTAATTTAGCAACTAGTTTTTTTTTCTTTTGCAATTGCGTAAAGATAGAGAAAAATTTCTCTGTAAAAGCGATGTAATTACTATATTTCTTTTTGCTTTTGTTTATTCTGTTCTTTTTCTTAACTATTCTAATAATAGTCATTTCTTTTCAGTCAGAAAACATTATAAACTAAGCTACTATAAAAATAAAAATAAACAAATTTAATGTACAGTGTAATAAGTTTATTTGATAATAATGTATATTTAAAATGAAATTTTCAGAGAAAAATTTCCTAAATGTTGCTTGCATCAAAAAATGGTGAAGAAATTAGAGTATCAAATATATAAGAAAGATTTAATCTCCTAAACTGTTGTTTTTAAGAAATAAAATTCAATTTGAAGTTCTTTTTACTCGTAGTATACAACGTTCATTAATCCGGAAGTTCGTATGTGAAAATAAATATATTATTTTTCATTCAAGAATTTTATATAGTTTATAAATACATGCATATCCACATTTAAATCCCCAAAAATATTTGTTAGTTCTTTGAACTACAGAGAAATGAAAGAGACTAACAATTTTTCCCAAATATCATTTATTTTTATTTATTTATTTTTATAAATTTAATTGACAAAATCATAATACGAGAATAATTTTAGCAAAACTTTTAGTTATTTATAGCATGCAGCAAAAAAAAATTAAATATATTTGAATAAAAAAATTATTTTAAGTCAGTTTTTGTCCAATATCTCTGGAAATGACCATATAATAAATAAACCTAAATAGATATAATATATTGAAAAATTTTCTTATAAAATTTTTTTAATGCTACGCAAAAATTGCCATGATTTCGAATGAAATTTTGAAAACTATAACCAATTTTTTAAATTAAAAAAAGCAAAGAAAGTTTTCTTTTTAATTTTAGACATAAGAAAATGAATAAAAGTGAATGACATAATTCAAAAGAAAAAAATGTCAATAATTGACATTATCAATTTTAAAAAATTATGGAAGAATTTTTTTTTATTTAGAAATTTTATAATTGAATATTTTTTTACATTTATTATGGAATCTTATATATATGCAATATAAAAATTTAAAACTCTTAAAATAATTTCTTAAAAATATCCTTAGCAGATCTCTCAAGGTATTTGGAATTAGTAACGGTAATTAGAAGAATCTATTAAAAATGTATCTAATTATGTTTATCGAAAATTGCATTATTTTTAAAAGCTTTCATAATTTGAAAGTTAGAATGTTAAGGCAATTCGTGACATATGTAAAAGAGCAGTCCAAACAGAATCATGTTTTTATATAATCGTTTACATTTATATTTAAAATATTTAATGTACTAAAATTTCCCATTTACGAACTTTAATTAAAATACATGTTCAGACTACGAACAATAATTAAAATAAATGTTCAGACTAATTGCGATAAATTCAGTTCTAATTTCTTTTTCTTTTGTTGCTGTTTATACACTTAGATCTATATTTCTGATACACAAATCATGCTAATCTGGTTTGAGAATAAAACTAAAAAACCATGAGTGAAAAAATAATTATGTTGAAAGAATTTTCTGATCATATTCTAAAAAAAATAATAATACATGAACTTATTGTAAAATATACGAAAAATATCAACCTCGTTTATGACTAAAATTACCCCTAATTTTATTTTTTCTTCTAAAGCAATGCTAAGGATTACATTTGTTAGAATCATATACCTTGATTGCTAAATATATCCTAGAAATTGCTTATTAAGCCTAATCATTCCACAATAATAATGCACATTAATTCTATTTGAATCTTCAGGCCTGGCCACAAAGAAATATTTCTAAATATTATTCTAAACCTCAACGAATAATCTGTTCCATAACCTCAACAAAATTATCTAATTTCATTGAAAGACTGATTATTCCTTTGTTTCAGCAATCTCTTTCAGCGGTTAATCCTTCTGATTAGCTTCTTTCAATTCTTCAAGAAGTTTTAAGAATTTACAGGAGTGGCAATTCAAAATCAGATTGCAATGCTTATCCTTGAGCTAAAGTGGGTTAAAGTTGTTTAGATGAATATTTTTTCAGGTTAGGTAGCCTTATCATCATAGTTGCTTAAACAATTATATATAGGGGCTATTTATTAATAATAAAAAATATAACCAAAAATGGAATAGTGAATTATAATGGTGTGCTTGTGGGTTAAGATTATGCCGTTAAAAAAAAAATTCATGAATAATATTTTAATATCATTAGAAGAAAAATCACGGGTTTCTTATGGATTATAGTAACTTAAATGCAAATATATTTTAGAAAACAAATTACAATCGTTTATTTATTTAAATTCTGAAAATGTAATTTTAACAAAAGGAAAAAAAACACTCAAATTATGCTGTCGTTTTTTAAACAACCGTAAAATCCGGCGTGTTACGCGCTTTTTTAACCCAAAAAATAAGATCAAAATTTACAGGTGGATTTTATACGTCAGATATAAAAATGATAGCCTAAAAAATAACGAAAGAATGAATATTTAAAAAAATTACATTTCTACGTGAATCTAAGTATTGTTCATTTAAAAGAAATAACGTTTCTTAAGAACTTTTATTTATAACATAAAATCCATCATATTAACCTTACGTTATACCTTCATGCTAATTATTATCGAATTCTATTTGTTTCTTCCCACAGTCACTATTACTCTAGTCTAAGACTGTCTCTAGACTTCAAAAGATAAGTATTGCAAATGTATATTTCAGATTTCTTCGTAAACAAGGATGTGCATTATACAACGAATACACCAAAAATTTGAAAAAATGCAGTTTGAAGGTATCGATGCGCATTGTTATACGCCAGAATGTACGATATTTAAATAGAAATTAAATACCTCTATAAACTAAAAATATTCAGATTTTAAATTAATGAGAATGTATATATCATGATATCAATATTTTCTTTCTTATTGCTATATAACTGCAACATCTATTGTTTTAAGAAACTGTAATAAAGCAGTTTTTAAAAATTATTTTTGATTTAGTAATTTGATAATCGAAAGAATTTATTAAACATCAAATCTGTGTGAGCAGTACACGACTCGTAGTACTTTTAATACTTTTTGTTGTATAAAAAATATTTTGCTAAAAACAATTTGTTTTTTCCTCTGTGTATTCAAAAACTATTATTCAATAGCTTTTTAAATCGTTGCAAACTATTTTTTTTTGCAGTTTAAAAGAGAATTTCCTTTGTAGAAAAATGACCCCCAAATTATATATATAATTCATTTTATTAAAGAAAACTCTGCCCGTTAATAAAAATAATGCTGTAATTTGCGTTACATTTGATGCTAAAACATTCACAGAAAATACCATTTTCATGATAAATGCTTATACAGGACAGGAAACAAATTGAAAACAGTACAATAATGCATGATTTCTTTTACAAATGCATTAAAAAAAAACGATTTTCTGAAAGAATTAACGCAAAAAAGTTTTCCCCTCAAAATTACATAATTAATAACATTTTCTTCAAGTTTTTATAATAAGAAAACCAAGAAAAAGAAAAATAAGAAAATTTACAAAGGAAAAGATCATTTCTTCAGTTTAAAGTGTTTTTTTACATTTGAGAAATTTTAATTTCATAGAAAAATGTAAAAGAAAATCTTGATATTTTTAAAGAGATAGGAATGAATTTACATTTTTGCTTAAGATTTTTATTTTTATTTGTTAAGTTATTCATTTCAAGAATATATTAAAGAAGGAATTGTTTTTGCGTATAGATCCTTATTTAAGTTTTTGAAAAAAGAGCGAGTTTTTCAAAGTAATGAAATTCAAGCTAAGTTATTTTATAAGAGATCTAGATGCTATCTGAGTTGGTGTCTGAAAAGGATTTAACTTTTTATTTCGAATATTTTGAGGGTTTTTTAAAAGAAAAAAATAGATGGCTCACAATTCTAAAAATAGAGAGTTAAGATATAGAGTTTCGGTGTTAGCTGGTGACCATAGTTACACTTCGCAATTAAAATTATTGTGAAAAGCCGGCTGGGTGGCGTGTTGGGTTGTCGCTGGCCTTGTACGCCTAAGGTTGCGGGTTCGACCCCGGCCCAAGTCGGTGGATTTTCATGAAGCAAAAAAACGATGACGACCATGTCCCGTGATTATGCGACGTGTAAAAATCCCATTGAGTGCCTATTTGACTTGGGTGCTCTTGGCAAAATTGAAATCCTAAGTACGGTTTCGAATCGCCAGAGCTCAAGTGTCTCCTCTGGGGAAGGAAACTGGGCTCAAAATTACCTGTGGTGATTGGAATCCACTTTATGGTGCCGCACTAAAAAGAAATATCAGCTTCGGAGGAATGTACTAGGACTGTAATGGTACTTAATATCCGTAGCCCATTAAAAATAAAAATATATATTACAGGGAAAATTATAAGGACTCATCACAAGTTAATTAACACTGGTAAGCGCAAGGTAAATCTACAAAATAAATTTTCTAAATAATTAGATAAATTGATTACACCATAAATTAAAGTAAATTGTTAAATGTACGTTTACTTATATATAATTCA
>BMAO01020273.1:0-36018 GCA_019973975.1 Trichonephila clavata
TGCAGCAGCTATTATTCGTGAAGACATTCGGTCATCTGTCGTTGAAAGCAAGTCTTATCCACCTCCAAGTAAAATGCGGATAATGTAAATCAAGATATTCCAAAAAGTTTATTGCATTTCTTACGATAAGTTATAATGAAAAACAGAAAGGAAAAAAGCTTATTTAAAAACAAAATGCACATCAATATGTCATGCAATAATGGCTGCATTACGAGAACGATCATTTTCATCACAGCTACTATTAAGCCTTTATATGTCTCTTCATAGAAGATATGGATCTAAAAGACTTATAGAAGTGTTATATAGCTTGGGTTTTGCAATTTCGTATTGTAATACTGTACAGTATGAAATTTCAGCAGTTTACCATCCACAGCCTCGTATTTTATCATCGGAATCAAGGGGTGCTTGTTCAATATGTGGGGGACAATGCTGATATAAATGTAAATGGGTGTTTGCTATGTACGCTACAAATACAATTTGTGACGAGATGGAGAAGTTTTATACAATTTCTTTAGACTCTACTGAACAACACATTGATGCTAAGGATTCAAGAGTAAAAGGAGATGATACTGATGTAAGTAAACTAGTTGAATGGCTTACATTTCATAATCTCTTTCCAAATACGCAGTAATTGGTATATTTAGTTTCTGTAATAGTTGGAAAGGATCAAATGAACTGTCACAAAGCCCATGAAATCGGATTACAATCAATGGTAAAGATAACTGGTTTAAAACTTAATGAAATAAAGTTAAAACGATTCGATAAGGTTTTACCGTTTTCGATTGTCAACAAATCTGTCAAAATTAACGGTTGTAGAGTTTCAATTGATCCATTGCTACTCTTCCAAAGAATAACTGTAAGCAAACAGTTTGAACGTAATCTTCAAGAATATCTCCAATATGAACTATGTCCATATCCATCAACTTTATTTGATAATGATGGCATGAGAACCACGCAAGCAACATTATATGACAATATAATGTAGTAGATTTACAATACAATCCTGTAGATTTTGACCTCGATGAAAATAATGTAACATACATTATCGATGGTGAGTTTCTTTTGCATCGCATCGTATGGAGTAAAGATGAAACTTTTTCAAAAATTTTAGATAAATAAGTAAAATATTTACAAAAACATTATGGTTCTGAAATTGTAGTTGTATTTGATGGATACTCGAACCAAAGCAAAAACATAAGCAATGAAACAGCTAAGAAGAACTCCTGTTTTATCAAATCGAATGATGTTCGTTTCGACGAAACAATGATTGTATCAATTAGCCAAAAGAATTTTTTGTCGAATCGATGAAATAAAATTTTTTTTATTAACATGTTGATTGGGAAATTAGAATCTGTTGATATCACGATAAAACAGGCCAAAGATGATACAGATGTTCTTATATTAGAAACAGCTATTAGAGAATAGGAACATCACAGGACTGCCGTCATAGTAGGAGAAGATATTGATTTGCTCGTCATTTTAATTGGACGTACTCAAGCGCATCAAAAAGAAGTGTTCCTTAAAAAAGTTGGCAAAGGAAATGTTAAAACTCAAATATACTTTTCCAAAAATTTTGATAAATATCCTCATTGTAAAAGCATACTTTGTTTCTGCATGCATTTAGTGGCTATGATACAACATCTGTACTTTTTAAAAAAGGGAAAAAACTTTCATTAGAATATCAGAGAATCTTCCAAACTTGGACAACTAGCTCAAGTATTTCCAAGAAGAAAACTGTCCTGTACAAACATTACATGAAAATGGATTACAAGTCTTGTTGGCGATATACAATGCTCCAAAATCTGAGAACAGTATTGATAATGTACGATACACACACACACACACCACACACACACACACACACACACACACACACACACACACACACACACACACACACACACACACACACACACACACACACACACACACACACACACACACACACACACACACACACACACACACACACACACACACACACACACACACCACACACACACACACACACACACACCACACACACACACACACACACACACACACACACACACAACACACACACACACACACACACACACACACACACACACACACACACACACACACACACACACACACACACACACACACACACAATTCATCAAGTCAACAAAGCTCAACAAACCCGTGAAGTTATCCAATCTTCCACCAACAAGTGCAGCGGCTCAGCAACACATTAGCCGTGTATATTATCAAGTTCAAACTTGGCTAGGGAATGATTTAGAACCCCAGGAATGGGGTTGGATTCTGCGGAATGAATTCTTGGAACCGATTAGGACAATATTACCGCCTGCTCCAGATGAATTACTCAATACCATATTTTGCAACTGCAAAAATGGTTGTGGTCCACGCTGTGGATGTAGGAAATCGGGGTTTCAATGTTCTTCAGCTTGTGGCCAGTATAATGGGCAAGCTTACTTCTATGCTTCACGATATGAGAGCGATCTTGATGAGATTGTACTTTTGATTCCGAAATCCTTCTAGATTTGGAGAAAAATACCCTTCACAACGAAATTGATGAGAATGAATTGGAAATTTTCAAGTGAGCTGAAAATAATGAAGAAGAAGAGGAAGAAAGAAAAATAACATTCTGTTCGTCTTATTATTAAAAGTTTTGTGAAACTTTTACACACTTTTACAACTTTTAATTTTAATTATAATAAATATATAAAACGATATTTCTAAATAAAAATATAATTAAAATTACTTGCTTTATTTCCTTCACTACTTTAAATGTAATTAGATTAGATAATAATAGAATGTAATTAAAAAATACCTTAAGCATATATCTATCAACAACTTTTGAAGTACACGAACAGTGTAGTTCAAAAGTTAGTTATATAAGAAACATATACTTGTTTAATGAAATCTATTACTAAATGTAACGTAATAATTAATAAAAGACCAAATGTTCATAGCTATGTATATTTTAAGTTTTAATAGAATATACACAGCGTATTATATCATGTCACTAACGGTCGACCTTGCATTCTGCTGTAGATAACTAAGCGCTGAGCATTCAGCGCCCTCTATCTCAAAAACGGTTTGATGTATAAAAAATTATTTCAATTGAAGTTATAGAAAATTTTATTCTCTACAATATTTATAATAAATGTAAATAACATTAAGCCCATAGGAAACGAGATATTTGCAAAAAACTGAATTTTTTGACCTTTGACCTTGAATATCTTAACACGCGGGCACGAGATTTTATGAGACTTTTGAGACAACTTTTAGAATGCTAAAATCTATATATATAAAGGAGAAAAGCGACTCCCTGACTGACTGACTGACTGACTAATCACGAAATCTCTGGAACTATTCAACCTACAGACTTGAAATTTGGTAGACATGTTCCTTTGATAGAGTAGACATCAGCTAAGAAAGGATTTTCCGAAATTCGAAACGCAAGGGACATTGCGGGGGTTAAGGGCTTTAATAATAATTGTTTCCATGTTTAAACTACTTGATGTACAATCTTGAAATTGGGTAAGAGGATTCCTTTCAGAGAGTAGATGTCCGCACAAAATGAGTTTGCTGAAAATCGACCCCCAAGTGGCGTTGCAGGGCTTAGGGGCGTTATAGATAATTATTTCCATTTTTAAACTATTTGACGCACTGTCTTTAAATTTGATATATATAGATTCCTTTCGTAGAATAATGATCAGCTACAAAACGAGTTTTGTGAAAACAGACTTTTAAGTGGCGTTGTGGGGGATTAAGGGGCGTAATAGATAAATATATCCGTTTATAAAACTACTTCACCTACCTGCTTGAAAATTGGTAGGTAAGTTTCTTTCCTGGAGTAAATATCCGCTACAAAATGGATTTTGGGAAAATTGACCCCAAGGGGTGTTGCGGGCGGGGGGTTTAAGGGCGTTATAAATTCCTATTTTTAAGTTATTAGACGTACAGTCTTGAAACTTAGTAAGCAGATTCCTCTCATAGGGTAGAGATACGCTAAAAATGGGTTTCGTGAAAATTGCTCCCAAGTGGCGTTGAGGGGACTTAAGGGCGTTATAGATAATTATTTCCATTTTTAAACTATTAGACGCACAGTCTTTATATTTGATAAAGAGATTTCTTTCATAGAGTAGATATCGACTATAAGAAGGTTTTGTGAAAACAGACCTCTAAGTGGCCTTGCAGGGAATAAGTGGCGTAAGAGATAAATATTTTCGTTTTTAAACTATTTGACCTACCTGCTTGAAAATTGTAGAAATGTTTCTTTCATGGAGTAAATATCCGCTACAAAACGGGTTTGGAGAAAATTGACCTCCAAGGGTGTTGCGGGGGGTTAAGGGCAGATATAAATAATTATTTCTTTTTTTTTAAACTATTAGACTCACAGTCTTGAAATTTGGTTAGCAGATTCCTCTCATAGGATAGAAATACACTGCAAAATGTGTTTTTGTGAAAATCAACCCCTAGGTGGTGTTGCGGGGGTTCAAGGGGCGTTATTGATATTTTTTTTGCATTTTTGATTAATTGGACGCACAGTCTTCAAATTTTGCTAAGCAGATTCCTTTCATAGAGTGCAATTCCCTACAAAATGGGTTTTGTGAAAACAGACCCAGAAGTGGCGTTGTGGAGGTTCAATTGGCGTTATAGACAATTTTCCCCATTTTTAAACTGTTAAACGTACAGTCTTGAAATTTGATAAGCAGATTCCTTCGTAAAGTAGAGAACCGCTACAAAATGGGTTTCGCGAATATCAACTACCAAGTTTAATTTCGGGAGATTAAGAGGTGTAATCGATAAATATTTCCATTTTTAAACTACTTGATCAACCTGCTTGAAAATTGGTAGGCATGTTCCTTTCATGAAATAGAGTTCCTCTAACAAAGAGTAAAACGAAAATTGACCCCTAAGGAGGGTTGCCAGGGGTCAAGAGGAGTTACAGAAAAAAATTCCTGTTTTTAATTGTTAGACCCATATACTTGAAATTTGTTAAGCATGTTTCTTTTGTTGAATAGGGATCCACTAAGAATGTATTTTAAGCAAATCAAGTTCTGGGGGAGGGTGCAGGGGGTTACTGCGACGTATTGAAGAAAAAAATTACTTTTTCGAGCTACAAGGACTATAATAATGAAATTTGGTTTGCATTTTTCTTTTGTTGAGTTGAAATCCGCTAAGAGCGGTTATTTTGGAAAACGGCTCTCAACGGGATTACGGGGATATTGATAGTAAAACTTTTGATTTTTTCTGCTAGATTTAGACTTGAAATTTGGCTTGCATGTTCAATTTACGGAGTAGAGATCCACCGAAATTTGGTTTGCGGAAATCCACTTGGTTTTGAGTTACGAAAGAGCAAACATCATTCTATGCTTCAATTTTAGAGATTTTTAGAAAATACAAATTAGAGGAGTTCTGCCCTTTTTTTTTATCAACAGGGACAGTTACAGGTATAAGTATATTTTTCAATTCAATCGAATTCTGAATGCTAGGACTTAGATATCAATAATTTATACATATATATAAGCAGTAAAAATTTATAAAACATCATGAAATACCCAACGAAGCGGGCGGGTAACAGCTAGTAAAGGTATATACGAGTTTTCAGCTTATTATCTCTCATTCCGCAGCGAAACCCTAAGATGACTGGGCTATGAAGGAATTTTAATACAAGTATATGCCGAATCACATTTTAACAATAATTTTTTTAATGGCAGTCTCATTATTTTGTCAGAATAACATTTGTACTTTTAGGAATGTAAGTCATTGATATAATATCCTTTTCATGACCATTTTCCATACTTTGCCTGAATAGCTTTAGGCATTCTATACAATGACTAGGCAAAGTATGTAATCAATCTCATATTTCATACTTTGCCTAAAAACGTCCGGCATTGTATAGAATGCCGGCATTTCATACTTTGCCGGTAACATATATATATATATAAAACTGAGACAATCACCAAAAATTATTCACATTTAGAATGGAAGTAAGATTTTTATTTGAGATTTGCTCGCGATTTTTCATTTAACATTAACTTTAATTTCTCTTGCATGTTTTTCTGCCCTCTACCTCAGCCAAAAGATTTAGTACGGATATAAATACTTTCAGCGAATGATATTAATTAAAAACTTTTATTTAAATATTTTTTTGATGTGAAAACTTCTTTTGCGGCGTTGGGCACTTTTTGGTAGGGGAAAATCTTATGGGTTCGCGTCACCGACATGCTCTGACTGGCGCATGCGCAGCGTGCTGTTCGCCTCAGACACTTTTTGGATGGGAGGAATCTCGAGCGTTCGCGTCACCGACATGCTTATAGCAGTATATCTGTAGCTATACAGCTGACGTATAGTGCTGTGTATATCTTATAAGTGAAATTGAATGGATTTAATGAAAAGTTCAATGTGTATATACTGTGCATTGCTTGTTGCGATTCCGAGAATGGGCAATACATATTAATGGTTGCTGTTTATATTTCGCCTGGAAAATCTATGAGACAGAAACAACAATTTTTATTCGAAAATTTGATGATTTATGCAAAAAAAGGTTCTAAAATACTCGAAAAAAGATTAGGCGAAAAATATGATAATGTACCGATGATTTTAAGTGGAGACTTCAATATTAACTTTGCAGATAATAAAAATACCACTAATTGAATTTCTAAATGAAACACTTAATTTAAATATGTCCAGTGATCGAAAACTCAGTACTACAAAATGTAAAACGACGATCGATGCGGTTTTTACACGATACTTAAGATAAATTTGAATCAAACTTTTTTCTTTCTTACTTTAGTTACCATAAGCCTATTGTATCTTTTTTAGAACAAAATGAAATAATTGAAAGTACAAAAAGTCATCAAAAAATATTGTTAAAAAAGTACAATATTATTGAAATTAATGATGACAATGATCAAACAATTAAAATAATGTTAAAAATCAAGTACTTGAAATTTAAGTAAATACAAATACTATCCATAAATAATATAATTGTATATTAAGTGTTATTTCAATTGAATTGTATTTATATTTTGTCATGATCTTGTACAGCCCGTAATATATATATATATTTGAATAATAAAAAAACCCATATAAACATGCATTTAATTGTTGCTCGGAGTGTCAATAGGTGTGAAAACCAGATTGATGTTGATAATTTTAATTCAAACATTAGGAAATTTCTAATTATAATACTAAAAGTTCTAAGTTTTTACTTCTATCGGCAGTCTCTAGAACTGCCAATTTTTTTAAATCTCAGATTCAAATTTTTTTTTTTCTAATAAAATTTCTCATTCACGTTGTCTTTTGTTTTACATTATTCGGTTTCTCACTAAAAAGAACTTCATTTCATTCCATTTAAAAATTCAAAACTATAGTTTTTAATTACTTATTGCAAAAGTGTTCTATTTTTTATTTATTTCCGTTATGTAAGATCAATAGCATTTATTGCGTTACGGAGTACCAGACTAACTTTTATACGCAAAAGCACTACATGACCTTATCTATATTCAGTACAACAAAAAAAGCAAAGCTCTTTCATTATGTTACTTCCATTAGCGGTGTGAACTGGAAGCCATTAGTTCCTTCCATAATTAGACGTTTTTTTTTCTTTCGAAATCATTAAAGGTTGTTTCATCTGCTTACTTATCATGTCCTAAGTTCCGCACAGAAAAAAAGTAATTAAACTCGTGATTCCTTCTGTAGGAATTTGAACTTATCAGTTTACAGGCGCTATGTCTGTAACTCTGGATTAAGAAAAACGAAATTGTTTACTCTGAAACTATGCGAGAAAAGGACACCTCCAATGGTTTTAATTTAAGTAAAAAAAAATATTGCAATACATTTGATGCATTTCCATTGTGATTGGGTGTTTTCATTTTCAAGTACGGTGAGAAAAATAGTACAACATTTTAATACAAGACTGAAAAGAGTTAATTAAGATTTAACACTTTTCCTAGATCAAAAACTGTTTACTCTTTTTGTGTATGATCAGTGAATTTATTTATAATTAGAATATATTTTTTTTCTATAAGAAGCAAACACTAAAACTAGTAAGCCCCATGTGATATTTTTAAATTTCTTTTTAGAATTTAAGCAAGATAAATAACATTTACTTTTTTTCTTATTTTGTGTTCGTTTATTTATTTGTAAATAATCCAGTTTTTAAGTAAATTTGAATCGAAATATAGAAAGTAAATAAAATAATGTTTAAAAATGAAGCCTTATGCAAAGCTGTATTGCATAAGAAATCCGTACGCAAAGCCTTATTGATTAATTATGTAAATGATTAAAACTTGATATCCGATGAATGATTAACCGGAACTCCTTCGGAAATGAACATGAGTATTCAGCACTTGGGCATTTAATACTCAAAATGTCTGTTTGCATATCGATTGCCATATCTACCATAATTTCTTATTGGGCATATCCTAGAGTTTGAAAGGAGAAATGCATCGAATTAAAAAGGGGTTGGATAAGCAAATCAAAAAGTTAACAGAAGTTTATGCTAAGAATTTGAAGTTATTAGAAGTTGATGGAAAAAGTGAATAAGCAACTATAGATTTAAGCGTGTAAATGACAGCGTCAACTTAGAGCCACAAGGGACGAAAAGAAGAAATTTTAAAATTTTCTATACAGCATCGAGTTCGACGTTCTAAATCAGAGTTTCCTAAAATTTTGTCTCATAGAATCCTTGTCATGCTTTTTGATTTTGCCCTCTGCTCACCTAATGCTGAATTTTTGCAAATTTTTCGGCCTAAATGTCTTTTAGACATCTGTATAGAGCTAATTTACATTCAAGGATCTAAATTTTTAAACTGTAGTGAAGAACATAGAGTTTAAAACTTAAGAAACACACGTTAATTAAATTAAAATTTAATTAATACATAAAATAAATGATCAGTAAACAAATGTTTTTAACGAGAGGGAAGAATCTAGAGCTTCAATAACAAATTTTTAATATTTGGCATCAATTTTTTTGTCAGGTTTAACCCTAAATCTTCTCGGTTAGTAGTGCATATTCTTTTTCTTTCCTTTTTTATTTTGAAGGTTGGGAACCACGTTGAAATTCCTTCTAACTACGAAAAGAAATTAAAAAATTTCTTACAATACTCCACAATTTAGGATAAACAACAAATATATCTTTTTAAAGCCAAAATTGCTGACATTCGTTTCTAAGCTTTACTTTACGATCTCCGTTACTGCCTATTCCGTTCAGTTCCTCTTGTAATGTTCAGTTCCTCATTTTTTTTTCAATGTGACTGTATGAATTCACTGCCTACTGCGTTAATTACCATAGACAAAGCATTCTAAAACCTTGTTCCAAAATCAGAATAAAGGGCATTTAAATGTTGAATATCGATTAAAGCGTCATTTTCTTGGCAGATTGTCTGTGGCCAATTGAGAAATATTTTACTTTTTAGCTTCATTCAGGCAAGAAACGTTGATATGATGGTGATTTTTTTAAAATTAAATTTATGCTGTCAACTTGTAACTGCAAGTTAACTTTATTATAAATTTACTAAATAAATCTGTTAAATAAATAAAATCTAGTTTTGTAACTGCCGCTTACGTCATTATTTGGGGTAACCAAAAGTAATTAATAGAATATCGGGGTAAATTAATATATTTAATGACATAAGATAGCACAGTTACAAAGAACAGACACTTAGACAATTACAAGACAAACATTTAGAGAAAATAAGTAAAGTTTACATAGTCCAGGATTTTTTTTTTTAACATTTATAAACCCGTGCACACCGAACGTATAACACGGGGGTAAACAACACAGACAGAAGAAAGGATTACAACACAAACATCCATGCCTTCTCCGGGATTCGAACCCAGTCCCTGCGGCACCGCAGTCAGCTTCACTGACCACTGTACCGGATGGGCGGCATAGTCCAGGATTGGACATCGAAAATGGGGAACGCATGCTTGTCCAGATCCAAACTATATCTGACCGTACTACAGTGTTTCGTACAGTCACACTTCTGGTCCAAGACAATACTGTAATGGCGGCACCTACATTTCGGTCTTTTAACTATACCGTGCGTTACAGTTTCCATTTGATTGAATTTTCTTTTAAAATTAGTCATGATCTAGTTTAATAAGAGCCATTATTATAGACCCTAATTTACACCTCATGGACCCCCAAATTATGTTTTTGCTGACGTGGACCCCTTACAGATCGTCATAGATCCATAGGGGTTGATATAGACCCCTTTCGGAATCAATGCTATAAGCCCTCCGACATATGATTCGTACAAACTAACCAATATGACTGTCTGAGTGAACAGGCATTCCTTTGAAAGAACAAACTGCACTTAAAAGCCCTTTGTTATGTCACTTACCCTAACTGCATGCTCACCATCAAATCCGATTACAATGGCCTTGAGTATAATTAGTTGGAATTGTGCAGTCTGGAGAGGAATAGTCTTCAGAGACAAGACCAATTTACAGTAATCAGTCTTAATTAGCGCTGGCGTATCTGGAGACACTCAGAGCAACGTAGTGTTCATGTCCTTACTATCATATATCGTTCAAGCCCACTTGTTACAGTTTGGAATGACCTTTTCCTTTATGACTGAACTTATTTTCTAATTTTTAACTTACACTGCAATAAAACGCAGACGAAATTACAATGCCTTATTCTTTGCGTTTCTTTGGCGTGATCTCATTAAACTGTATTAATGTAAGTACGTATTTTACATAAAAAAATGGGAATACTTCGTTATATAATGGCTATTCCTTTCAAAAAGTACACAAAATGGAGAACATTGATTATGGACATTTTTGTGGGTATACAGATGACAATTTATACTATCCGTCAGGATTAATTGTCGATTCACGCTTTTTAACTGATACTCGAAAATTTTCTAATGGAGAACTTTGCTCTATCTCTTTTCGTTTTTGATTTTCAATGCCTATCTTACATATTTTGCCAATAAAGGGTTTGATGTCATTTGAATTAGGTCGGATATAGTAAATTTACTATACCGTGATCTCATTTGTATAGCAGTAGTTCTCTCCTTTCCTTAGTATTTTTAGATTAAAGATACATTCCTATGCATCCTGCATAGGTCAACAACCACACATAGGATTATTAAGGTTGTCTTTGTATTATATCAGATTCACCCTCAATTTCTTCAAGTGTTGTGGTGTGAAATTTTAGTCAGAAAGACACAAACTACGGCATTGTTCTCGTAAGGTTAGTAAAATTCAATATTAGATTAACCCACTGTTCCAGCAAAATGTGGCATTGATTAAACAAATTAATTCATCAGCGCATTAAGATAAAGCGAGCATGAAACTTTTACTTGAGAAAGTTACTTTTTTAGCACGTTAAAATATTATTTCTTGCTTGAAAAGTAGATACATAATTAATACTGAAATTAATGTCTTCTTATTACGGTCACTTAATTTGCATAAAGAATATTCATGCATCAGAATCGGGGCAGTTAGAGATCATCGTCCCTAGCTCTGCGTTCGAAATATTCATTGTGTGGAAAACTGAGAGATGATAAGTTTAATTCAACTGATCCTTAAAAGTAAGTAAGGACTTGATATCCTCGTCATTTGATCAAAATTGCAAGGCTGTTTGCCAATGGTTCTTATTGGTGTCTATTTCCACAACAATAAAAAAATTAAACTTTTTTGGTACCTTAAAATTTACTAAATTTATTGTTTGTTCACTGTTAAATGGAGATACATAATCAATTAGCTTACTTTGCATGCAATTATCATATCATTATCGATACTCATGTAATTTCATTTCCTTTGAATTAAAAATTACTCGCTTACCTAAAATGATGACTATCTAATTTTCAGTATTCTCTATTTTAAAAATAAGCCAGTATAATATTTTTCGTTATTTTTCTTAATTAGTGTCTGCATTTACTACAGTAAGCGACATTCAAGAAAAGAAAAGGAGGGGAAAAAGAAGACACAGAGAATGAAAAAAAAAGTTAAAGTAGCTATTTCCGAAAAAACCCTTGTTCCTTGAGACACATCAGCTTAAAATCTTACAGGAAAAATCCACAACCCTGTGTCTGAAACACATTTCTTCTTGTCTTCTAACTTTCTTGTAAGGATGATAGAAACAGAATAGAACGTATTGTGACTAGCGGGAAAAGTTGGAACAAAAGATTGGGTCCTTCGCCTTAAGTCTATTGAATCGCTTAATGACAATCTGTGGCATCTTTATTCCTTTCCACGCGAACGAAAGTTCTTGTATTCTTAATCTAATATTCTTTTACTCACAAAATTTCTTTCCTTTCCACTAAAAGGTGTCTAAGAGATCTGGTTTTGGTGTAAATGTCGGTATGGTCAAGCCTTTGTGCTTGACCATGCTGAAAGACTGCATTGAAAGAACAAAAGGGAAAAAAAACCTGCCTTGGACATCTTTGCTCTCTTTATCATAATATCCCCTGGATATAAACATTTTATAAATCTATTTTTATATTAATAAATGGCTTAGACGTGTCACTGTAGTGACATCAGCCCAAAATTAGTGAAATTAAAACCAAAAAAGAAAAACAGTGCTGTGCTGAAGGAAATCTATAAACGAAAATATGTTTTTTGCATACTTTTTTCATGGCTTCCAAAAAATATAGAAATTTGAAAGACTTTTTAAAATTACCAAGTAAATGAAATTCTTACCAGTACAGACATTTTTTTTTTACAATTTTCTTTTTACAAATTTTATTAGTTGTATGGATAACGCTATTATATTCAAGTAGCATAAGATAACCATACATTACCATAAACATTTTAAAAAATTGACGCATTTTATTAAATATTCCCCTTGAACCATTTTATAAGTATTGAAAAAGATTATAATTTAAAAATCATTCATTTCTTTATAGTGATAAAATAGGGGGCCTATTTGATATAGATTAACGAAAACCGATATTAGTAGAGAGAATACTATTTTCTGTAAAAAAGAGATTATTTTATTTAAGGACTATTTTTCTATTATTTTCAATCAAGTTTATGTACTGTTTTATTTAAGTTAGGGGAATACAGCATTATGCTAATTATCAAATAATCTTATTCTTATAAGAGAGTGGCATCATAAAAACATTTAAAAAATCTTTACTTTTATGGGACTATTTATTGTATGAATGGAAATTAAAGTAATCTGAGCATTCGATAATATACTTGTCAAGAACATAGAATGAATAAAAACAAACTTAAATAAATATTTATGACAAACTGAAAACAGAATATTGTGAATATAAAACTTACGTTTAAGGGTTATTTTAGAAAATAAAAGTTTATTTCCATCTAAATAATATGTAATACATGTAGGATATTCTATAGAACTATCTTTGTAAAATGTTGGATTATATCCCTTTACAGAGGACGGTAACTTTAATTGTAATAGCATTCCAGAACAGCGCCATCTGGCGGGTTTACGAGATGCAAATAATATTCCGGAAGAGGCCCACTAACCACGTAACGACGAAGTAACGGTTTTGAGCATCCTCGCTAGCTCATAACCAGATGGTAAGTTTCAGTCACATCACATAATGAACTATTATAAGATTCTATTGTCCTCTTAGAGAACGTCCACCTAGAGGGTATCATCTGACTTTCTATTTCTTTAAGATCTGCATGTTTCAATTCCTATTATCCTGTAAAATACTCCCCCTGTAAACTCTTCCCTATAACTTGTAATTCTTTTCATTTTCAAGAAGTCTCTTTCTTTGAATTATTGTGTTCGATTTATTCAAACTTAACCTGTAAATTCTAGAAATCCCTAGACATCAAGCCATTAAAATTCCTCTATCTGAAGAGTCTAACTTTTTTGGGAGATTTTGGTTAGATTCCCACACACACACACATATATATCTATCTATCTGTGTGTGTAATTCTATTCCTTTTTAATGAGGGGGTTTATTTCAGTCTTATTTCATTTCACAATAATTTTTCTTTTTAAAACTGAAGTTACCATTCATAAGTTTAATTGTAACATAAAGGAATTGAAAACGAGGAATTCGACATTAAAAACGTTTTTAAAATGACCTAGAATATCAACGCAGCAGGTATAACTTCTGTATTTGGTAATATATCTCTGATAGAACAAGTACGGTTTGATCTTTGTGCAGATTTTGCCAAATAAATCTCAACCGTATTAATTTCATAGTAGCTTTAATTCTTGGATGTGAAAGGGTTTAATGAAAAATATAGATGGTAGAAAGGTAGAAGGCTGATATGAAAGACTGCAAATATGTCATTAATATGTTATTAATATGTCAAACATAAATAAACATTGTTTTGAGAGAAATTAAATGGTTACATATTAAAACTTGATTTTGAGCCGATTAAATCCCTTAGTTCTTCATCCTGCTGCTTTATCTTTCATACATATGCGAAAGCTTTATAGTCAATAGCACTTGGCATTTCTAGTTCTGAAATGCCAGACTTTTAATTAGTCACAAAGTATCTATCACCTTTCCTATAGCAAAAATCTATCGTAAATAGACTGATCAATTCCAAACGTCATTGATTTTGAAGTGAATAGTAATTTTTTTTCTGAACAAAAGCATGCTTTAACAATTTGAGATCAATGATTATTCTGAACTGACTACCGTCAAGCTCATATCTGAAAGGAATGACTGCTTTATAAATAGTAAGGAAATCATAATCGTATGTATTAAAATTTTCAGCGGGTGTTAATTTCTTTGAAAAAATACAAGTGGCTGTGAAGTTTTACTGTGCATTTACTGAAGAATTGCAGCAAACGAAATTATATATGCATCTATCCTCAGAACTGTATTCATGTGTGTGTGTGTGAGAGTGAGAGAGAGAGAGAGAGAGAGAGAGATAACGTCTTTACAAGGTTTTAGAGACTATCGAATTTTCCGTTCACTAAATATGCAAATAATATTGTCTTTCCTTATTACGAAATAACTCGGGTAATGCATCTAGTTTCCTTGCAGCTTTAGAAAGAAATCTATGGTAAAAAATCTAACATTTTCAAGAAACACAACGTTCTATGGTTTCTATCGAAAACTTTAGATCAGAGTTCCTTTCAGCGGACATACCTGCAATAAGAAATGTAAAATTTCATCCGGAAACCAATAAGTCTTGTAGAAAAGTCAAATTCTTGTCTCCTTTTCAGGTCTAATTGATATCCTGATTAGTGAGAGTGGGCGAATGAGATTTATATTAATGTCATACTATAAAACTGCATGGGGACTATTGGTGATGGACCTCGTAATCATCGTTGCTGCAACTTGGAGGGAAGTGATGTAGCGTCCACCAGACTGTTTTTCTAACTACTTGGGGCAGATAACCGTTGGTAATAACCAACTAACTGTTAAAGGTTAATCAATCTTTAATGTTGAGCAGAAGGGGTATTGTAGGAAAAGTTCCAATTTTGACTTCATAATGTGAAATCTAAAGAAGATAAAAATCATGCATTATACACTAATTGAATTTGGTTTGACAGCTGCTGAAGATCTTAATCTCTCAGTTGAAAAACCGCGTAAGTACCCACCACAAGAAAATTGAGAATGATATCACTATTCACGATAGTCTTTCAACAATCTTGTTCATAGAAAGAATTTTAGCTTTTAGACATGCTATAGAATTTCCAAAATATAGTACAGTAACGACAACCAACCTCTGGTTCAGCGAGTTTCTTCATTCATATATATTTTAGAAAGAAAAATTATTTTACTGAGAGATACATTACAGAAAGCCTTCATTCTTTTAATTTCGATCATTTTAATAAGCAATCATTTTAGAGATATCTATATAAAAAGATACTTATGTTTAAATGTACATTCGTCTCTACAATCAGATGCCCTTAAATGCCAATTTCTACAATAAAATTGCTTCATTAACAGAATGAATTAATAATCATTAGTTACAAAACCATTATCAATACTTTAATCTTATATAAAATCCTGAATAATTATTTCATTTGATTTTTATACCATAGCTATTTTGCCCTATCAGTTGAAATATATAAGTTAAACTATTAATTCCATACGTAGGAATTGAATTCATCATTAAGCTGGAAACTTGTTTTTGAAAAGGGTCAGTTTAATGGAGTATAATATGAAAAAACAGAAGCGTCTAAATGAAAATAATAATAAAAAAATTAGAATATCCGAAGCATCAGAAAAATTCGTGATGAATTTGCTCTACAATTCGATGTTTTCATTTTCGAACATAAGTTAAAAAAGAAAACAATATATTTCGAAAAATATCAAGCAGTTTGATTTGTGTTTTAAATCCATTTAAAAAAAGGTAATAAATTTGATTTTGTATGCTTACTTGTTTTTAGTTCTCTAATGTGAAAACAATTTGTTCCCCAATTAGAATAAAAACAAACCCCTTCAAGGTTAGTGACAGACTATTTCGTTCTTTACTCTGAAGTTTTAATGCGATAAATAGTGCCGTTCACTTTATTTTTTTATAGTCGGACTATCTTTTTTCTCTAATTGTTCATTATTAAAGCAAAATTCAGCTTTAGACAAAGAAGTCACAGCAAATTCAAATTTTTTTACTTATGTAAAAACAAATACTTTCATTTCAATTGAAACAATATTGGATTCAAAAAGGGATGTAACATTTTCCCTTAACATTTTTAAAGCAAATAATTTTTTGAGAAGTAATTATCGTAAGCTGTAATTTATGCTTCCATTAACTTAAATCTGCGATGTATTGATAGAAATAGAATATAAATATTAAAATATATTTTAATATTTATATGAAACAAAATGTTTCATACAATAAGAATTTAAAAATACATTTTTAAATCTTCATATCCCTTTCTAACGAGTACATAGACGAATCGAATAAAAAATATGCGTAGAAAATCTGTTTTTTAAAAAAATTCTCATTATTTTATTTTTTATCTACCATTTAAAATGAAACAAGAACAAAAAATATTAATACCAAATTAATTACATCGACTCCCTGCAGCACAAAAATTTAAGTAATAGAAAAGGTAGAGGAGGACGATGAAATCGGTACTACAAACTGTTGCCACGACTAATAATAGATTTAGCAATATATTTTGGCTTCGAAATAAGAAGAATTTTGATGTCTTGTTGAGGTATGATATCTCATGTTCCACACATTCCTGAAATTGATCTGGAATAGCAGCGAGTAGGAGTGCGAGCCTTTCGTTCTTCAGACATAGCTTTTGATAGACAATAGATTGGAAGAACAATCAAGCCAGGATTCGAGACAATCAATTTAGTGGGTGAAGAAATCTTCAAGATTGCGTGCCACATACGGCCTCGCTCAATTAAAATCAGTATATTTAATTTAATTTAAATCAGCCTAATGAGGTTAATTTAAATTAGTATAGATTTTTAGGATTAAAACCAATATGCAGCATAAAATGAATTATAATGTGAGTGAGTGAATATTAACGTCACACTGTTCAGCTACACGCAAATGAATTATAATGGAATAATTTCTCAAATATGAATATAGTCTTAAGAGGGAATAAAACTGTATTATAAAACCAAGTTTTATCCTCAAAATTGATAAATTATTTTTTTACAAGTAAAAAAAGCTGTAAAAAAGAAATTTTTTTAAAGTAAAATCTTTAAAAATATATTTGCATGCACACATTAGGTTTTGTGTGTGTATGTGTGTGTGTGTGTATCCTACAAATTGATAGAAAGGACTATATTTAATTAATTTATCTCTGTAATTTTAAGTGAATCAATAATTATTAGTAAAACTTCTTTTCTAAATTATCCAGTCTTTATAAGTGGAAGATGAGATTTAAAATCAAGTAACAGCCGTAACTATTTTAAGTCTGTCACATTCTTAATTCTATTTGATTGCAGACTGATTATAAAAGTTATCTTCATTCCATATTTATTTCAAAAAGGTACGTGATCTTTATTTTTTTGCTGGTTAGAAAGGAAAATCACGCTAAAGATCAGATAATTAACTCTTTTAATCACATTTTAAATCCCTTTGAGAAGTTAAAATATATCATTCGTTAAGGAAATTAATATGAAAATGAAATCAAAAGAAATCGAAATGGAAAACTACTACTGAGAAAAATATTTTGATTATAAAATGTATGAGACTAATTATATTTTTCATAAATAAAATTATATATTTTGACTGTTATGCATACATTTTCTCTCCCGAAAAAAGTATAAACAAGAAAAGTTCGAAACAAATATCTAATACAGGGGTTCCCAACACAAATCGGTTGGCCAAGTAAAAATTTACTTAATTGAGGTTGGCCACACATATCAAAATAAAGCAACAAATTATTCAAAATATTTTATTATCGTACAACATTTAAAATATTTTATTACCTTACAATTAATGTGACATTTGTTTTTGTATTTTACTTAAGATTTTTTTAAACATCAACGAATAATTTAACCGATGCACATCGTAGTTGATTGGTCATGCTTTGATCGAGCAACTTGCTGCGATACTTTGTTTTTACCAGGTTTAATTTGGAAAAAATGATTAGGAGCGAAAAGTAGTTCAAATGCTGATATACTGATATAATGCGCACAGCCAATCGTTTTAAATTTTGAAATTTATCTTCGAAAATGTATTTTTGATGCTATTCAATCTTATTACTTTCATACGGGCTTTTTAGTTCGATGCTGCTTTGTAATTCTATTAGCTCCATTTGTAAATTTGGAGGCACTGATTCCACCTCAGCATTAATTGGAGCTAAAAATATTGTAAACATTTCCTCAAACTTTTTCATGTAGGAAGTGTTGAATATCTAATGAATTATTCAAATAATTTTCCGATTTACGTTGAGTATTTGAAGTTTTATGGTCACTTTTCTAATCATTTAACAATCGAAAATGAATTAAATTTTTTGACCGCAACTGATATTCATAAAGCAGGAGCTTTGCTACAAAAGATTTTATATCTTGATAACAATCGGTAATCAACTTATTTTCACCTTATAACTTCTGGTTTAGCTCATTCAATTTCATTTTTATATCTGTTAGAAAACATGAATCTGGAAGCGATTGATCTTTCGAAAGTTCACTTATATTATGACCATCTTATTGTGTGTGCATGAAAGTTTCAATTTCTTTCCTTAATTCCTAAAATCACAATAAGCAGTTTCCGCAACTTAACCACCGAGTTTTGGTATATAAATGAGATCGCCGTATTCAGATTCCAGTTCTCTAAGATATTCTTGAAATTGATGATGCTTCAATGGATTGGTTTTAATTGAACTAATTATCTTGACAAAACAACTTTTATCACATGAGACATATTTAACACTTTTACACATAAATTCTCGAGGTACAAAAGGAAAAATGAACATTTCAAAATCATTTGAACTATTTCCTAAAGCTTTTATGTGATAGAAAATTAATATAAAACACCGACATTTACCTAGCCATTGAAGGGGCTCCATCTGTTGCAATGCCAACAAATCTATCTGAGGACTTTGCGCGCAATTTATGACAGAATCCTTAATATCTCTTCCTGTGGTAGTACCTTTCAAACTCACAAGTTTGAGTAGTTCTTTAGTAATATTCATTTGACTATCGACACCTCTAAAAATAGCAAGTTGAGTAGTATCATTTATAGCTGACATTTCATCCAAAGCTTGTTGTAATTGTGTTTAGCGGTGCACAAATCTCACTCGAAATGTTTTCTACTCTTTTTTCTATAGTTTGACGTGACAGATTAATATGAGTAAAGAGATTCAGTTTTTCTGGACAGATTTCTTCAGCTGCGGCAATTAGATAGTCTTTGTTATAGTTACCGTTTGAAAAAGGTTTCATATTTTTAGCAATAATGTGGGGTGCTCAAAAGCTAGCATTGACAATACCCTTTGATTGGGCAGTTTGCTTATGAAATATGTATTGTTGAGATGTCAAATTGTTCTTCAAAGATTGTAACTTAGCTTTCCAAGTTCTCCATGTTTTTGTTCCTAGTGTCATTTTAGGTTGTGTAGTTTTACAGTTGAGATTTAATGACGACAAATCAAACATACAGTATTGTCTTTTACATGATAAAAAATTTTGCCATTCACTCTGAAACTCTCTATTTTTATCTTCAAGTTTTCTTTTAAATTTTTCTTTCAGCCATGACGAATAAATATCTAATAAAAAGTAAATACGATAATTATAGGTATGATAAAAAAAAACAATAAGCCTACCTTTTACCTGGATCACAATCACAAATTACAATTACAACAAAGTTGAAAGCCAACCAGATTGCTCATGAAAGCGGAAGAATATCTCATAACCTACAATGCTCTTATCTACAGTGGATTTTGATGCCATCTGACGTTAAGAAGCATAAAAATTATCTGCGTAACATCTTCACATTTTATACTTGTGTTACAAAATGTCTGCATAAAACTAATTTAGATTTAGGTTTTCAAAAATGTAACTAAAATGCAAAATGGCAAATAAGCTAAGAAGAACAGCATTGTAAGCAAACAGCAGTGTAATTATTACACATTTCGACAAAAAAAATTATTTCCCTGGCCGATGACCAAATGATAATTTTCTTATTGCTTGAAAGTAAAATGAAGGGAAAAAAATTATTTCAGAAAAAATTCCACGGGGAGAAGTGGGGGTGGGTCAAAACACAATTTTTTCGATTAAACAGTCTATATTCCAAATGTTTAATCTAATATAAACAGAAACTTCAATTGTCTTCAAATGGGCCGCATGCAGTCAATGGGCTACGTGCTGGGTATGCCTAATCTAAGAGATTACAAAAAAGAAAAGAAAAACGTAAGAGTAATTCGGAAAAATGCTTAAAAAAAATCCAGCCTAATATTTCCTTCTGAATTTAGTGTTTTTAATCTTCAATTTTAGAAAAAGAAAAAAAAAATACTTTGACGCACATTTGTTACTTGTATCCCAAATGTTATAACTAGCATCGCATTAATAATTACTTAATTTCTTAAATTAATGTCTTGAAAATTATAAAAATGACACAGAAATAAAGAGCTTATTATGACACAATTTGGCAATGCATTAGCAGTTAAAAATAACATTTCCTGACATCAGGTATTTTATTTAAGACTTTTGAAAGCAAAACATTGATAGAAAGTTGGAGTATTTTTTTTCCCTTCCTTTTTATGAGTTGATAAATATATTTTGAAGCTGCCAAAAACTTAGTTTAAAAATGCATTTATTAAATCATAAAAACGAATTAAAAAGTTAAGCAGTGGTATTTTTGAAGCCAGACGGCATGAAGAGAAGACACAAACCCCATGCAGGATGACTGGACAATATAGAAAAATGCTTGCGAAACATCGCGTAAATTGATAGAAAATAATAGAAATAAAGCTGCGTTCTTCTCAAACACTACGCTGTGTGTGTTAATCCTACGTGGGGGACAAGGATGACGAAAATAAAATACTTAAAATAATTATCAGTTTTCTGAAAGGAAGCAAAACAAAATACATTCTGACATAATAAAAAATAAAATGAAAAATTAACACTGATATAATATACTTACAAGTGTATCAGTATTGCACAAAGTATTTGATAATTATTTTATCAATACTAAATTAAAAACAAATGTATAATTTACTAGCGACTTCCATGGATTGTCATATACAAAATTCAATACTTATCTTGAAAACTTGTAAAGTTTATAATTAAAGTCGTATTCTAACTTTAGTGACAAAGTACATTATCATTGCATTCAAAATATTGCTATTGTAAGAGGAGGAGGATATGAAAATTATGATTGATAATTGGGTCGCAAATACTGAAAGTTTGCAAAGCATTGCAGTAAACAGATCAAAATGGCTTAAACTAACTGAGACATCCTTGTTCGGAAATCAGCTTTAGTACTTATAAAGAAGAAAAAGAAACGTATTTTAAAAACTAAAAATTATACATCATAACAGTGCTTAAAAACACAAAATAACTATTAAAAACTTTTAAAAACTCCTTAAAAACTGAAAACTTACAAATTAAAATAGTAATAGAGAAAAAAATAACTTCCAGAATAAGTCTACATTACGTGCATTTAATTTATGCAGAAATTGAACATTTATTCTATGCGCGATTTAAAAAGCTGCTTGTCATTAAATTCCTTCCCAGTATAACGCAATTATAATCATATTGATCTGTCGCAAGAGAAAAATATTTTAAGCATGATTCCGAAACTTTTAACGAATGAATATGAATAAGTAATATTTCTTCAACAGTGACTCTTCCTAAAAAGAATCATTAAAATAAAGATTAATTTTTTGCTTCTCTTATATTCAGAAATAATTGAAAACCAAATAACCAGAAAATGAGATTCTTATTTCTTGATATATTTTTCTCGTTTCTTATTAAATTAAAACAAAACCCAACCAGGTTTCAAAGTCAGCTTTAAAATGTGTGAAATTAAATCTAAAGTGATTTCAATCGAAACATCATTTTTAATCTGAATAATAAATTTTTTCGTTATTTCTTTTTACTGTTTTACTTTTTTTCCTTTCATCACCATTGAACCATACATTTAATTCTGGAATTGGATGGATTTTCACGCTTCAAATTTTGCACTTATTAGATAACCGAAAAGAAATTTGTTTTTATAATTAATTAAATTTCTACTTACCCGCAACTACCATCCCTGTATATATATATATAATATTCTTCCTCAATGTTACTTCTATAATTTTAGTACTTAACTTAATTTACTAAGTTTATCATTATTTTAGCAAAAATAATTTTATAATTATTTCTATACTTTAATTTGTCTTGTACAGTCGTCTCTCGATATTTTGAAATTAAAGGGACCAATGAAAAACTTCGAAATATCAAAAGTTCGAATTATCAAGAGGGTAGGAAAAAACTCCCAAAATACTAGAAGAGAAATTTTTTATAGATCATTTAATTTTTAAACTACGTAATAAAGCAGCAATTACACCAATGTATAAAATTATTTAAAAATATTTTTAAAAAGTACATATTATACAGAATTAATATTCTAAACTAAAACTAAATTCAGTGGTGCAACCCATGAAAGCGAAGGCCTACTGTGCTCATCTCAGTAAACGTGACCTTGGGTGCTAGGGGCATGAGCAGATGTCCTGATCAGGTAATCAGTCTGAAGTGAAGCCCCAGTGTTTAGTCCCCAAGCAAGCTTGGTACTCATTTATCGACCCACTGAAGGAATGAAAGGTTTAATAGATCTATAAATATATTAAATAAATGTTTTAAAAAAAGCCCAGTATTAAAAATAACTATGAAAATAATGCATACTGTACATAATTAATCTTTTTTGATGAAAAAATCTGATATATATTTTTTTTATGGCATACAGTCTAACTTCGTCGATAGATTTTTCAAGAATAAGTGAAGTTTGAAAAACGTCCGCATCAACATGGTTCTGAAGGAAAAAGTTGCGTAGTTTGTTTAGGGACACTTTATTTTCTGTCAGAGTTATAGGCAGAGGCGGATTAAGGTAGTTGGAGGCCTCTGGCGGTAAAAGGTTTGAGACTCATGGGCTCTAGAGTAGGAAAAACTAAAATAGTGAAAAGATTCACTGACTTTAAGTTATCAAAATAAAACATATTGCTAATAATAAAACTCAGCCACTAAAGAAAAATCTTATGTGTATTTAAGAAAATTTAAAACCTTGCTAAAGAGCTTACATTTTTACTATACAACTTTACTTCTTGATTTCTTTTTGGAAATGCATCAATTATTTTTGCCGTATCTATTTTGTTCAAAACATCTTTTTCTATGTATAATATGGCCATGTTATGTGTTTAATTTTTTTTCTCTCATTACTTCCTAAATAATATTTAACACGCTTTAAAACTGAAAAAGATTTCTCTCCTAATGCATTAGATATCGTTATTGTTAAAAGTATTTTCAAAAGTATATATCTATATATATAAAGGAGAAAAGCGACTCACAACTGACTGACTGACTGACTGACTAATCACGAAATCTTTGGAACTATTCAACCTACAGACTTGAAATTTGGTAGACATGTTCCTTTGATAGAGTAGACATCAGCTAAGAAAGGATTTTCCGAAATTCGAAACGCAAGGGGCGTTACGAGGGGTTAAGGGCTTTAATAATAATTGTTTCCATGTTTAAACTACTTGATGTACAATCTTGAAATTGGGTAAGCGGATTCCTTTCAGAGAGTAGAGATCCGCTACAAAATGAGTTTGCTGAAAATCGACCCCCAAGTGGCGTTGCAGGGGCTTAGGGGGCGTTATAGATAATTATTTCCATTTTTAAACTATTTGACGCACTGTCTTTAAATTTGATATATAGATTCCTTTCGTAGAATAATGATCAGTTACAAACGGGTTTTGTGAAAACAGACTTCTAAGTGGCGTTGCGGGGGATTAAGGGGCGTAATAGATAAATATATCCGTTTTTAAACTACTTCACCTACCTGCTTGAAAATTGGTAGGTAAGTTTCTTTCCTGGAGTAAATATCCGCTACAAAATGGGTTTTGGGAAAATTGACACCCAAGGGTTGTTGCGGGGCGGGGGGTTTAAGGGGCGTTATAAATTCCTATTTTTAAGTTTTTAGACTTACAGTCTTGAAACTTAGTAAGCAGATTCCTCTCATAGGGTAGAGATACGCTAAAAATGGGTTTCGTGAAAATTGCCCCCAAGTGGCGTTGAGGGGACTTAAGGGGCGTTATAGATAATTATTTCCATTTTTAAACTATTAGACGCACAGTCTTTATATTTGATAAAGAGATTTCTCTCATAGAGTAGAGATCAGCTATAAGAAGGTTTTGTGAAAACAGACCTCTAAGTGTCGTTGCAGGGGAATAAGTGGCGTAAGAGATAAATATTTTCGTTTTTAAACTATTTGACCTACCTGCTTGAAAATTGGTAGGAATGTTTCTTTCATGGAGTAAATATCCGCTACAAAACGGGTTTGGAGAAAATTGACCCCCAAGGGGTGTTGCGGGGGTTAAGGGCAGATATAAGTAATTATTTCTATTTTTAAACTATTAGACGCGCGCACAATCTTGAAATTTGGTTAGCAGATTCCTCTCATAGGATAGAAATACACTACAAAATGTGTTTTGTGAAAACCGACCCCCTAGGTGGTGTTGCGGGGGTTCAAGAGGCGTTATTGATATTTTTGCATTTTTAATTAATTGGACGCACAGTCTTCAACTTTTGCTAAGCAGATTCCTTTTATAGAGTGCAATTCCCCTACAAAATGGGTTTTGTGAAAACAGACCCAGAAGTGGCGTTGCGGGGGCTCAAGTGGCGTTATAGACAATTATCCCCATTTTTAAACTGTTAGACGTACAGTCTTGAAATTTGATAAGCAGATTCCTTTCGTAAAGTAGAGAACCGCTACAAAATGGGTTCCGCGAATATCAAGTACCAAGTTTAATTTCGGGAGATTAAGAGGCGTAATCGATAATTATTTCCATTTTTAAACTACTTGATCATCCTGCTTGAAAATTGGTAGGCATTTTCCTTTCATGAAATAGAGTTCCTCTAACAAAGAGTAAAATGAAAATTGACCCTTAAGATGTTTGCGAGGGGTCAAGAGGAGTTACAGAAAAAAATTCCTGTTTTTTATTGTTAGACCCATATACTTGAAATTTGTTCAGCATGTTTCTTTTGTTGAATAGGGATCCACTAAGAATAAATTTTAAGCAAATCAAGTCCTGGGGGGTGCAGGGGGTTACTGGGACGTATTGACAAAAAAATTTACTTTTTTCGAGCTACAAGGACTATAATAATGAAATTTAGTTTGCATTTTTCTTTTGTTGAATTGAAATCCGCTAAGAGCGGTAATTTTGGAAAACGGCTCTCAACGGGATTACGGGGATATTCATAGTAAAACTTTTGCTTTTTTTCTGTTAGATTTAGACTTGAAATTTGGCTTGCATGTTCAATTTACGGAGTAGAGATGCACCGAAAATTGGTTTTGCGGGAATCCACTTGGTTTTTGAGTTACAAAAGAGCAAACATCATTCTATGCTTCAATTTTAGAGATTTTTAGAAAATACAAATTAGATGAGTTCTGCCCTTTTTTTTTATCAACAGGTGACAGTTACAGGTATAAGTATATTTTTCAATTCAATCGAATTCTTAATGCTAGGACTTAGCTATCAATAATTTATACATATATATAAGCAGTAAAAATTTATAAAACATCATGAAATACCCAGCGAAGCGGGCGGGTAACAGCTAGTATATATATATATATATATATATCTTTATTAACCTTTATTAAGGAAAGTGTCTCTTCATTAAGGAAAGTATCTCTACATTAAGATTTCTGTTGCAACGTGATAAAGTCTAGTGGGGTCTTCATTGCATCTTTGCTTTCTTTTAAAATAGTAAAAATTGACCCAATTCATCTCGTCAAAGTTAAAAGATTCAATATCGTATTTGTACGTTTTAGTCTTTGTATAACTTTCTTCTTAATTCCAGGGAATGATGTCTCGACGAAAAATACAGTAAAGTATTTTATATCAATTTCATAAATCTCAGCTCTTCAGGATAGTTCTGTTCTTGCACTATAGCATATGGAATAAAATGACTTACTATGAAATTTCTGCTCTTTCAAAAATTCATGTAACGGACTTTTCTATACTTTCATCGAAAACAATTTTTTATTTTTTGATGCCTGTGAACTTGTCTAGCTTCCTCTTCAAACTGAGAACCCTGATAAATCAATTGCTTCTTGTTCCACTTTTCCAAATTCAATTCTGAAATTCTGGATATAATTTTCTAGAGATATTAGAAGACTATATCCTTTTTATAATGTTTAATTCAGACTCAAATTATTACAATCATTTACTAGAACCATTTATTCTCTGAAGAGTATGGTATCCCAAATCATAGTCATCAAAGAAGTTTCATATTTGTCCCTCTGTGTTTCAGAGGAAAGTTGTACCTGCAGGATTGTGGTCTTTCCCCCTCATTCGTTATCACAGATTTCAGTGAGGGCCGCTTTTATTGACGTAGTGATTTGATGTTAGACGAAGATGCCATTATCAACAGCTTGCTGAGTTTGAACGAGGTAGTAAAGTAGAGCTAAAAGAAAGATGGATTTTCTTTCCACGATATTGCAAAAAGATTTGGTAGGGTTGTATCCACTTGTGCGAGTTTTTAGAAGTAGTGGTCCCGGGTAGGTACTACCTCTAGAAAACAATGGTCCAACCACACACGGGTCACCGATGACAGAGAAGACCGCCGAACCCTCCACATGGCTGGGAACATCGTAGTGCATCTATAGCAAAAATTACGGTTTTTTCCGACATCACAGTGACACGGTGAACTATAATAAATCAAAATGCTTGAGAAATAGCACACAGCCATACATTCTGTAGCGTTCATACTATTAGCTCCAAATCACTGACATCAGCGATATCAATGATGTCCCGCTAGAGATCAATGGAGAGCGGAGTGGCGATGTGTTGTGTTCTGCGATCAAAACTGTTCCCGTCTTGATACCAGTGATAGCTGTATATTAATTAGAAGAAGGCAAGGTCAGCGCTTGCAAACAGCCTTTCTGGGCCCAGGCGCACTGTACCTGCACCTAGAGTTATGGTCTGGCGCGAGCAATTTTCTTTGATTGCAGGAGCCTTCTTGAGGTTTATTCACACACTCTGACTGCAAACTTGTACGTCAGTCTGATAAGATTTAAACTGCTTCACTGTCATTTATAAACATCATTCAAAGGGTGTTTTCCAACCAGATAATTTGGGCCCTCATGCCCATGATCTATAGCAGTAATCTCCAATGCGGTTGCTGGTAGTCGCCTGTGGATCAAATACTACCGGGCCGCACAAGGAACATTAAGTTATTTCCATTTTACTTACTGTGGTGTATTTTTCTCAGGTCTGTGCGACTTCTCATGAAAATCACTTTATATTTTTTTGGTGTAACTGTAGTTTATATTCTGAGGGCTGTTTAAATACAATTAAATGAAAATTATTAATTCAAAGCAATTTAAAATATAATTTCTGACCGGTCCCCTGCGATAAAAAGGTTGGGAAGCATTGCTCTATAGAATCTCAACGTGTTGTCTTGGCCTGCTAGATCATCAGATCTTTCTCCAATAGAGTACGAATGAGACATCATTGGACGACAACGACAGCGTAATCTACAACCAGAATAAACAACCTTATATTGACCGACCAAAAACAACAGGCATGCACTTTCCTCCTACAAACTGATATCCGGTACCATTACGATACATTGTTTTTCCGTTGGCATTTAAAATTCTATCGGTTACACCTGTTTTCAATGCACCATCATTTCGCTTTAGAAATGGTACTTATCTCGTTTACGTTAACTTGTTATCTTGAAACTTAAATCAATAACATATGTTACCTAGAAAAATGTATTGCTGAAGTTCCATTAGTCTGCAATATTTTTTTTTTGGCAGTGGGATTTCCCCCCCATCAGTGTAAGACGTATCCAAGAGCAATTAAGCACGACTGTGAACTAAAACTGAATTTGTTATTTGTTTAATCGAAATAAAATTTGGGCAAAAAAAAAAAAAAAACGCATTCGAAAATTTTGCGCAGGTTACAACAATACAGATATACGGAGGAAAGATTGCTGGGACTGTTACACGACTCAAAACCATGGAAATAATTAAGGTTGCAATATCGTTTCAAAATCTTTTTGTTGCACGTTGAATTTATAACTGGAATCCATCAAGTTTGGGGCTCGCACTGATTCTGATAGCCCTTGGCGGCCGCCAGTTGCGCCACCCGCTTAATCCGCCTCTGGTTATAGGAGTCAACTCCATTGGTTTGTCTTCCTCATTTCTGTATTATTATAATCCAAAGCCTCAATTTCGCCGTCAGATAGGGCTCTCCATACAATGGTGTCCATGTCAACCTTCAAGTAGTCGTCAAACGTCAAAGATGGTTATCGAAGGGACTACGTTACAGGCGAGACACGCGGAGACAATACAACACAAAACTTGTAAGCTGTAACCTTTTTTCTACAGGACACTACACGATAGTTAGTGTTTAAATTGTCGAGAGTTTTATAAGATCAATTCGAATTATCGCGTGTTATAGTCTGGCCAGCCCCAGATTTTACTTCGAAATATTAAGTGTACCAAATGTATTGTTTTATTTTGAAATATCAAGAGTTTTTCTAGAGGCTGAGTATATACTTCGAATAAACGAGAGGTACGTATTATCGAACGTTTGAGTTAGCGAGAGTCGACTGTATTAGCGTTTTTGAATCTGCATTTTGAATCTTGAATCTTGCATATTTCCTCTCGATTTCTCGTGATTTCAGCTTTCTTGAATACATTTTTAGGTAAGTTATCTTTTTTTAAATTTATTATAATGGATTTAGAGCTTCTATACATTATTTTCAGATGGACTACCCTCAATATTATAAACAGAAAGGGCAAAGGTTGGTTTGCCGCAATCTGGTTAAACCCTCAGTTTTCATACATTTTCTGTCAGAATTTTTTATAATAGTGCAACATCTATCTTTTAAAGTTTAATACATCTGTAGACTCTTTAATGTTCAAGTAATTTCTGTCTCTCTAATAGAGATTATTAAAAAAGCTAATTCTATCTATCTATTTATCTGTATATACCTGATTCTGTTTTTACACATTTAACCGGTATTTTAATTTAAAAAGAATTAGAGAAAAAAATGAATTATACTTTGGTACATAGCTTATTTTGATTTATCACTTTCTACAAAAATTCTAAGAAAATTTTGATTTTGCATTTATTTCGGAGAATTACACGCACTTATACTCTGAAACTGCATTTTTGTAACCCTTATACACACAGTTATCTCTAGAAGACACACCCTAAGCATATATATACAATGCGAATACCTTTTATAATCTAGATATATTTTGTGAGTGGTTAATGAAAGTATTATTGACAATCCAGAAAAAGAAAAGTTGATGACTGTTTGCTTAAGGATCAAAGAAACAGTGGTAATGAAAAAAGCAATTCGATGCTGTGTGTGCATGTAGATATAATGGAAGGCGAATTTGATGAATTTTTCGTGTTATGCAAAAATAAATGTTCTGAAGTTATGTTACATTTCTCTTAAATAAACAGTATTTAGATATATGTAGAAATCCAATTTTATATCATCACATTTTTTTTAATTATTAAAGCTGTCAGTATACAACATGCACCAGTAAATTTTGATTTTACTTTTAGTGTTATATATCCACACTGTATTTACTATTCAATATTCCAGAATCATATCCATAACAATATTTTTTTCAACATACCTTCTTCGATAATAGTTCATGATATACAAGGACAAAGAAAGAAAAAAGTAACTAGACACAAAAAAGTAGCGATTTCCAAATCATCCCTTGTTTTGCGAGATACATGCATGTTATTCCCAGCAGCTTAAGATCGGGAAAAAATACCAGTTTTTTCCTTCTGAAGAAGTACCACTTACTATTTCCTCTTTTATCTTTTCTTCTTCCTTAGAGTGCTAAGGATAAAAAATGCATCTTGGTTGTTGGGAAAGTTTGGAACAAAGGCTACATCCGACACTACACCTGATGTCGCTGAGCAGGCATCTTTTCTTCTGTGCGAATGAAAATCCTTGTGTTTGTAGACCTAAAGTTCTTTGAACTCAAATTTGTGTCTACTTATCACCATAAAAAGTGAATATTACTGGATTTCTAATAGAATTCTGCTAGTAAAGCTCATTAAATCTTTATATTTGTCAAAATAATTTATGATTAATATGCATGCTATAATGAAATGTAATAATGGAAACTCTAATTTTGCTTCTAATTTTTCAAGAGGTGAAAGATTACGTAGGGAACACTTGATTTTTGAAAAAGCTGTGTATTTATTGGCAAAAATGAAGAAAAAAGGGCATATATTTAAAGCATTGTATTGAAATATATTGAAACTGCAAATATTAGAATAACATATTACTTTCAGCCTTACTTGCAATTTGATTTGAAATAGTTTTTTTCAGATAATTTTCATGCATATAAAATGTATAATGCTTACTTTATTAAACAATTTATATCCACTTATAATTTTACTTTTCAAATAATGATGAAACTAGAGCTTTAATTTTGATAAATTTTCTTAATTTTTAAAATGTACAAACTCTTTTCTAGTATTCACAACGATGATATAGAGATATACGAGTAAGTAAGCGAATAACACACTGTATGTTTGCTTTAATTTTCAGTAATTCTAAAATAAGGAGCTTTCTATATGAGTTTCGACCTTTATAGGCTTAAACTGGAAACTATCACTTAATTCCATAAAAGGACCTCTTTTCTATCTGAAACCATTAAATAGTACGTTGTCTGGGTCTCATATCACGTCTATGACTTTCACAGTTAAAAAAAAGTAATAAAATTCGTAATTTGGTACATAGGAATCAAATTCATCAGTTAACAGGTGCCTTGGTTGCAGCTTTTGAATTAAAAAAATACAATAATTTAATTGGAAATGTCTGGGAAAACAGACTTCTAATGGAGGTTAATTAAAATGGAAAAATGAGTGTATTCGCGCATGCAGATAAGCATTAGATGCTTTTGCAAGGTAATTTGATCTTTTGATTTTCACTTAGTATAAGAAAAGGAAGTCAATATTTTAAAGAATCTCAAATAGCCGATTAGTACTTTTATGCTCTAAAGGAAAAAAAAAACAAATATAGGGATACTTTTCTCATGTTCTCTACATTTAGTAAAAATTGTGAAAATAGCATTTTCTATAAGAGCAAATTAAAAAGTTATACATGTCGTTATTCATTAAATTTTTCTAATCTAAAATATCAATAAAATGAACAGCCCCTGCTTACTATTTTGATAATACAGAAGGTTGCTTTGAATATTTTCTTTTATTGGATAGATTTGATTTTTTTATTATACCTCTGACATAAATTTTCTTGAAAAGCAAAGTTTTCAAAGTAATTTATTTAATTTTATTTCATTCCATTTCAGAGGATTTCCAAAGATGGCAGAGAATTTCATTCGTTGCTAATTTAACAGCACTTAATCTCGTTTTCTTTTTATAAAAGCGTACATAATAAGAACATACAAGTTATAAAAGGTGTTCTCTACAAGGGGTCGATTATTAAAAGTAGATGAATGAAAAAATGTATAATAATCATGATTAAAAAAAATACAATATTATTCAATTACGACGTAAAGTGCAAAAGCCAGGACATGTAGAATACTGAAACACAGGAAGTTTACTGTTTTCCCTGAAATGATGCACTGATTATGGGAAAAAGAGCTCTACAGGGGGAAACTCTCCCAGCGTTAACTTGACTACGAAAACCCTAGAAGATGTCAGCAGGGTTACCAGACTGGTGACTCTTGTGCCTTTGGCGACAAATTATATCTTAAATGCACCAACGAGAAGTCTCTGAAATTGATATTTCTGGAAATTTCTGTGAGGCTATATAAAGGCCGGTGGAGCTCAGAAGTGAGTCAGTCGAGACCAGAGTTAAGTCTTGTTCGTTGACTGTGAAAAATATACGAAGATTTCCTCTGAGTTCCTGCAAGTGGAATAGTTCTTGTGAAATGTTTCTAGAGCGTGTAAGGCTTGTTTATGTAGCGAGTGCTTTGTCAATTACTGAAAATAATTTGTTATATTTGTTTGTGGTTTTACGTATCTATTATATTTGCTGATGTTGTGCTGGCTATGTGTAGTTATTTGTTAGTTCTTTGTAAATAAAACTGTTATTCCATTAATTGGACTCATCACCTGCTCCTCTCCACGTAAAGTGTAACAATACTTTACTGAAAAATACTTTTTTTTTATCGAACTTGCTTTCGTTTTTTTTCTTCAGGATTATTTGTTTTTTCCCTACAGAACACACACGATAGAATGTGTGAGGGAAGATTATGTCTAATGCGAAGAGGAGTTAAGTTGGCATCTGCCTTGCACATTTGAGAACAGACTACGCTCAAATTATGGTCTTTACTTAAAGCAGAATTTCTTATTTATCTGTAAATTCCAAATCTCTTTTCCTGAAGCTATAATTAGCGCTGTAACTGAAAATTTTAAGCCATGTAACTGGAATGCTTGCTATCGTAAGTTTGAAACCGAAAGTGCATCAAGGGTTGCCTTAAATATCCACATAGTATGAAAAGTGACATAGTGCTGAAAGAGGTTAAATCAAAATGTCGAAGAAATCCGACGTAACAGGATAGCATACGGTTTTTTCCAAGACATTTACTGTGCGAATAAAAATTACATGAATATTCTGATGATATATCTAAAGGTATTGTAAATAGGGGACTGTAGACATAAACACGTTGGGATGCCAGCATTAAAATTAACGTCGACAAAGTTCAAATGAGAGCAAAAGAACTTAAATCCAAAACAAATAAATATTTATTATTATTAACATAGGTAATTAATACCAATAATTTATAAATATATTTCATAATTAATGTATCTTTAGACAAAGAGGCACTTAATACGACAAGAGGCACTTTCGTATGACTGCAAGACTGGGATGGTACATTCACTTGGTATGAGTGAAGTCGTGGAAGTAATAAGTTGTTGGGGGCGCGACAAGCCACAATAGCGGAAGTGTACAGGGTACAAATACATATAGAAAACAGCGATAGCTTCAGAGATATAAATGTAAGAAAAGTAAAATTGATAGCAGTACTTGACATTATTAATATTGATATCAACATCCATTTTCTTACAATCTATCTGCAAAGCAATGGAATATATTTTGTATATTGACATTGATGGAAACCAATAAAAATAATGATTGAGTAAAAGATCATTATCTAACAAAGATTTGAATCATTCTTGAATTATTCAATATTTGACTAATAATCATTTTGGAATTAATGACATTATAATTAACGGAATTTTAAGTAAATAGAGGAATATTAGATATATAAATTATTTAGGTCAGAAATATTTAAGAAAAAAAACCATATTCTAAATAATACGCTGCCACAGAAATCTTTGTTTTCAAACCCTTTGTTTTTACAGTATGTTCCCAGATCTAAAAAACTGAATTGACATATCGATACGAATTCCTTTTTCATTTTCCACATTATTTTTGCTTTCGCCTGTTACTTAAAAAGAATTTTTCAGATATATATAATTGAGGAAAAATTCACTTGATAAATTAAATAAGTCAAGTCATTATTTCGAAAGTTTTAGAAAAATTAGAGAAAAATCTCGTTCTAAATGTATATTAGTATTGCATAGTCAAATTTTTTGAATAAAGATAACTTGAATTAAGTTTAATCAGGGTTAGTATTATTTAAATAAGTATAATTAAAAATACAGTTTGAACAAAATTCTTTGAAACCTATTGTTTATTATAAATTTCAGATTTATCTCAAATTTTCCCGACGAATATAACACTTCTTTCTTAAGAAGTATACGTAAATGAAGTTTTGAAACTTAAATTATTGGATTACTGTATTCTCTGCAAAATATATAGGTATTTAATTCTCTTTAAGAAGATAAAGATATTTCAATGCTGTGAGAGTACTGTTAGTGTAATTCAGCTTAATTAGATATATTTCACCTTTTTTGTCATTATTGCTATATTTATCGGCTGAATAACGACTGTATCAGGATTTCATTTAATAATTCAAAACTCAGAAGACAAACTTTCACAGCTTTGCTTTAATGAACTTTCATGGTTCACTTACCTTTCGGATTAATATTGTTCCAAAAATCTCTTTCACTCCACTCTAGCAATGAATGACACTCTTCAGCTTAAATCTAAAGCCTTATGAGTATGCCAAAATGTTTTGAAAGGCTAGGACAATGACTGTTGATCAATACGTTCTTTGTATATTATTCGAATTCAGTTTATAAGGATAATTGAAATTCTGCCCTTAATTAAAATTTTCCCTAACTTCCAAGCACTCCTTAGAAATTTAAGGCAAGGCGCAAATTTATGTAGCAATATAGTTGTTCGCAAGTTTATTATATTTCGTAAGAGACTATCTGCTGAAAAACTGATTAACCTCAAACAATCAACGGGATTTTGTTCGTGGAAAATATTTCTTAAAAAGATATGTCAATGGTATTTATCTCGTATTTCATTCCAAAAATAAGCATCTCTATCAATACATGAAATGTTTTCCTTTTTTTCCACACAGTGCGCACACACACACACTATGTAAAATACACCACTATTAAATTATATTTTATAGTGACAACTTTTATAGCATATTTAAGTAAATCAATACTTACATGGACAACATGATTTTTAGTGACATGCATCACACACGACACACACATATTGTTTCTATAACACACACACACACTTCTGATAATTAGATTACCACATTGCTGCTCAATTATATACAAGATGTTGCCGAATTCAACTGACAAATTCAGAGAAGTTGGCATGGGGTTGACGAATCAACATAAAACATGGGGTCGCAAACCACATTTAGTCGGAGTAACTTGAAAATACAGTTATAAAGGGTGTGTTGTAGAAGGGAGTCAAAAGAGGCAATAAGAGTTAAGAAATATATTTACTAAACATATATCATATTTACATTACAAACAATGCCTCACAGATTGACGTCAAAAGTACAACGACAAAATGTTGTTCGCATTTCCGGTCACTTAGGTTATAATACATCCGACACCGACGGATGATGGATTGTTGGACGCGTTCAATCAAATCTTGTGTTCTGGTGCTGTCAGCTGAAGCGACGATGACCCACGACATGATACCCTCCACTGTAGACTCTGACGTCTTGTACACAAACGATTTCATCTGGTCGCAGAAGAAGAAATCCAAAGGATTGACGTAAGGGAAGAGTAGAATCCAAGTAACAGGTTCGCCGCATTGAATCCAGCTCCCGGAATATGTAGCATGGAGGTGGCAACAAAACGCAATCGAAAAATGTGAAAATCATCATCATGCATGAACCACACTTTATGGTGCGCAATGGATGGTATACCCTGCTGTAACTCCGGGAGGAAGTATTGTTGGAAAACAAGGTATTTTGTGCCACAGAGGCGTTCGGGCAGTATATGTATTTATATCCTCGCATTCGTTTGATTACTTCCCTCGTTCGGCTCATAGTCCTCCCGACAGTTATTAATATCACGATTTTTATCAACTAAGCGTGGTATTT